>PVJC01012790.1:0-39436 GCA_004026665.1 Murina feae | reverse complement strand
GGGAGCCCTGCGGGGGGTCTGGGCGCAGGGTCCCGGGTGAGGGTCCCTCCCGCCCCGCCGCGGAGAGAGGGGCCCTGATGCGAGCAGGCCGGTCGCAGAGACGGAGCTGCGTGGGTCGGGGAGGTAGGTGCTGGGTGCTCCCCAAACTCCGCCCGCGTCTCCCGGTTCTGGTCCTGAAAGCACCGGCTTCGGAGGGATTTGAAGGGTGAGGCGTGAAAGAGGAAGGAAGGGGCAGGTGTGCGAATATCCCAGCCACAACTGTGTTTACTAGTGGCCCGTGGTATCTGTTCTTCGTCGTGAAAGTTACGGCACGGGTTGGCTGTCTGGCAAATGGAGAAAAGTAGGAGGGAGAGCATGCGGGGTCCTAAGCCACGGAAAGGCCGGCCGTGCGTGTTCGGCGTGTTCCAGTCTTTTCCCTGCACAATCATCTCAGTATAAATTCACCAGGCTTCACTGACAGCTTCTGGGTCTTGCTTTTCCCCTCCTAATATGGTGTCATAAGCATTTTCTCGTGTTGTTCTTAGTCACTTGCGCATGTGTAATTATTATTTTTAATGGCTGCCTGATGTTAATTCGAGGGATGGGTACCATTCTAAACACTTGGAGGAGGGACTGCGGGTGAAGACCGGGAGGCGTCCTAGGAAAACACGGGCTCTGGGTCACGCCGGGCCCTGCCTCCAACCCTGGGGTCTCAGGAGAGACCTTTGCTCTCCAAGCCCTGGCTTCCCATCTGGGAAAGGGCCACGTGCAGCTGCTTCCCCAGGTGTTGTGAGGACTAAGCGAGCTCATTTATATAGGAAGTCCTCTCCATTCTAGCACAAAGAAGGCCCACATGTTTATGATCTCTGTCTTCTCCTTGGTGACGCTGACTTCTCACCATCTGTTCTGGGTTCGGGTCTCCGCCCGGGCAGGGCCCCCCCGCAGGGCCAGGCCCCCAGCTCTGCTCCCTATCCCCGGATTATCGCGGGTTTAGTGCTAATTGCATCTGCATTTAGCCGGGCTCTGGGCTATGGCTTTAGGTGCATTATCTCTTCTAATCTCCTGAGGTGGGTGTTAGTGCCGCACCCATTTCTAAGACGAGGCTGAGGTTTAGGAAGATTCTACAAACTCTCCAGCCTCCTGGCCCAGAAGGAGTGGAGGGAGGATCTGAACCGACCAGGTCGAAGCGGTTCTCTCTGCTTCTCAAGTGAGAACTCACTGCCGGGATCCTCAGTCGCTAACGCAAACTTCAGGGGCACATCCTATCTGTAAAGGGTATTTTTGAGCATGCATTTTGTAATCAAATGTATATTCGTATATTTGTTACTGCTTAGGGATGGATGTTTTGCTGTGCTGATGTGTGCGTTATAAAACATACATCAAAATGGAATATCTGGAAGGCTAAGATTACCAACTAAATAAGAATATAAAATCTGATTTCCTTACACCCAGTGGATCACTTAGGGGACTTCCTGGGTACAGAAATCTGCTTTGGAGACAGTTGTCAGGGCCTCCAGAATCCCTCGGATGCTTCTGAGTGAGTGAGCAGACTCATAGAGTCCTGAAGGTCAAGGGGACACACGGAGGGGGAGCCTCAGATGCCGGAGCGGGTCCCAGTTGGCACACACTGAGGAAGACCAAGGCGGCCTCGGGCACAGTGCCCAAGGCAGCGAGAGGCTCCTGGGGGTCTGGAAGGATGAACTGGTGTCCTCGGAGCCCGTATGAACATTAGGTCAGATTCTCTTAAACTCTCAGGCTCAGGTTTCCAACAGGTAGAACAGGTGGGGTGATCTCCAGCTCAGAGGATGGGTCAGGGCCTGGGGCGGCGCCTGCACACTGTCCGATGAATGCTGGTTTGCTCCTTCTCTCCTGCTTCCCTTCCATGTGAAACCTCAAAGCTGTCCTGGGCAAAACCCGTGGATCGGTCCCATATGCGGTGCTAGAGGTGGAAACTGCTGCCTCCTCCTTCCTCTTCAGCCTTCTCCCCCCCCACCCCTCCACCAGGATCCCATTCCACTGCTCTCCCCAGAGTGGCCCCTCACCCCCAAATGTCTGAGGTTCCTACCATAGAGTGTCCACTCAGGCTGTTCCTCCCCAGCCTTCTACCCTCCAAACCTGCTCACCTTCAAGCCCTGCCTCCTCCTACCTTCCCAAATTTCTCTCTAGCAGGGGCTTGAGGACCTGGCTGGCATGGCTCAGTGGTTGAACATTGACATATGACCCAAGAGGCCTTGGTTCAATTCTGGTCAGAGCTCATGCCCAGGTTACAGGCTTGATCCCCAGTGTGAGGCATGCCGATCCATGATTCTCTCTCATCATTGATATTTCTATCTCTTTCTCCCTCTCTCTTCCTCTCTGAAATCAATAATTTTTTTTTTTAAAAAAAGAAGACCCCGGTTACGACCTCATGTAATACCCTGGGGGAGGGGGAGGAGTTGGTTTGCCACCCCTCGAGGCCTCCACTGGCCCCAAGTTACATGGATCCGTCAGTGGCAATCCCTGCCCGGCATTTCTCTTTAGCGTCGCTAGTTCCCTAGTCCATATGACATCGCTAGTCCATCTGTGTGTGTGTATGTGCGCATGCTCAGCTTCCCCAGTGGCTCCTCACTCCTGGCAAGCAGGGCCTGGTGGGCCGCTCAGACCCCTGAGGTCTGGCATCAGGAGATGTTTGTGGACAGACGCATCATGTGGCCACGAGGTGATGAATCGCAGCAGCTGCGCTGCGCTGAGAAGTGCTGTGGGAATTAGGGTTATTAGCCGTGCAATCACCTGAATTCCGTGGCCCAGCTAATGAGTGGTTGTGTCCTGGGAACGGCATTCCTCGGATTCCCACAGGATGGAAGGAGCAAGTTTTAGAGAGAGTTGGCAGTGGTGTAAACAGGGAGGCTGCGCCCAGCAGAGGGCCCCCTGCCAGACCCAGTGTTGGGGTGGGGAGGAGCCACAGGCCTGTCCCTGCGGGACTGAAAGTGCCAAGCCCTGACCCCGCCCGCATGGTCACACACCTGAGGCAGAATTTGTTAATCGCGCCATTATTATGGGGCACCCATTACCAATTGGACACCCGCAGGAGCACTAATGGGAGGGTGTCTTTCTCTTGGAGCTTATGAAGGGCATGAAAATTAAAAAAACAACAACACACAAACCCACAAGTCCATGTTTTCAGGCTATAATAAGTGCCATAAAGAAAATATGCCCTGACTGATTTGGCTCAGTGGATAGAGCGTCGACCTGCAGACCGAAAGGTCCCAGGTTTGATTCCGGTCAAGGGCATGTACCTTGGTTGTGGCACATCCCCAGAGGGAGGAGTGCAGGAGGCAGCTGATCGATGTTTCTCTCTCATCGATGTTTCTAACTATCTCTCTCCCTTCCTCTCTGTAAAAAATCAATAAAATATATATATAAAAAAAGAAAGAAAATAGGGCAGGAGTATCCAGCAGCAGGGAACAGAGGGGAAGGGGCCCCACTTAAGATTGTGTGCTTAGCCCTGGCCTGTGTTGCTCAGTGGTTGGAGCATCAGCCTGAACACTGAAGGGTCATTGGTTTGATTCCCCATCAAGGGCACATACCCTGGGGTGCAAGTTGAATCCTGGTCAGGGTGGGTGTGGAAGGCAACTGATTGGTGTTTCTCTCCCTCCCTCCCTTCCTCCCTCCTCCTTTCCACTCTCTAAAAATCAATGGAGAAAATATCCTCAGGTGAGGATTAAAAAAAAAGATGATGTGCTCAGCCCTGGTCCTATAACTTACTTGGTTAGAGCATCACCCCTGATCCCACAGGGCTGGGGTTTGATCCCCAGACAGGGCTCATACAGGAATCAACCAATGAATTCATCGTTAGGTGGGACAACAAACTGATGTTTCTTTTCTATCTCTCTCCCTCTCTCCCTTCCTCTCTCTCAAAATAAAGGAAGGAAGGAAGGAAGGAAGGAAGGAAGGAAGGAAGGAAGGAAGGAAGGAAGGAAGGAAGGAAGATTGTGTGGTCAGGGAGGGCCTCTTTAAGGAGGTGACTTTTGAGTTGTGACTTGAACCATGAGTAGAAGGCAGCCTTTGGAGAACTGAGGGGAGGTAATTCCAGGCACAAGGAGCAGCAAGTGCAAAGGCCCTGGGGTATGATAAAAGTGGACGGAGACTGGGAGGATGCAAGGATCGAGAGGAGGTGTGAGGGGCAGGTGGGAGCCAGACCACCGCAGGCCTGGGAAGGAACATGGACTTCACACTAAGGCAGGAGGGAGCCACTGGGGTGATTCAGTAGTGGAGGAATGTGATCTCACCAAGCAACAGATCCCTGTAATATTCAAGTGAAAGGTGGGCTGTGAGTTCTAGTTCCCTCGGAAATGCAGCGGCTGAGCTGGCGCTCCGACTCGGCTTCTGGCCCCGATCCAGGCCTCCTGCTCCCCTGCCCTGCTGCCTCTCTGCAGAAGATGGAGGATGAGGGAGGACCACTGCTGGAGAATGACCTTGCAGCAGAGGTGGATGGGACGTCATGGAAGGGTCTGGGGGAACATATCTGCGGCCTTGCTGGGCACGGAGGGTGCACAAGGGCAGTATCTTCAGGCAGACAGGCCTGGGAGCACCTGTTGGAGCGGAGCCTGTGAGAGGAGGAAGAGGGAAGACCTCAGGGAAACATCTGCAGGGGCCTCCTAGAGCCAAGACCACGGGAAGAACAAAGTGGGCAAGGCCAGTGGCTCCCCCGGGCCATTTAGGTCTGTATGCCTTCACCCCACCCCACCTCAAAGGGGCTGATGGGGCCCCTCCAGGGGAGGGCAAAGCAGGAGAGGAAGAAGCTGGAGACGAAGACTGTGACGCTAGAAGGTGGAGTGGGTGGCCCAGATTTCAGTCCGTGTGCCCCTCAGAAGAGTGACAGTGTCAACACTTGCTCTTACTCGGGGCTTCCTCTGGGCTAAGTGGTTTGTGGATGATCATCTGTATTATCTCCATTTACAAATGAGGCTCTGAGAGTGTAAGGAACTTTCCTGGGGTCACACAGTTAAATGTGGCAGGCAGCATTTGAAGGCAGCTTCTTTAAAAATAAATAAATAAATAAATAAATAAATTATGTGTGTGTGTGTGTGTATATATATATATAAAATTTATATATACACACACATTAGGGGCCCAGTGCACAAAAATTTGTGCACTCGAGGGCGCCACCTGCTGGCATGCCTGGCCAGCCTGGGTGAGGGGCTGATGGCTGTTTGCTGGCTGGGATTTACTTAACTTCTAAAGTTGAAACTTTGTTGCTTTAACTGAAGCCCAGGTCAGGTTTCCCCTACAATCCAGGCTCCCAGCGCTTCCTTGAGCCCAAGGGGGGAAGCAGGTATCTGAGGTTTGTTTATCTTCTATAATTGAAACTTTGTTGCCATGAGCAGAGACCACAGCCAGCCTAGGCAGACAGGAACCTTAGCTTCCTCCATCGCTGGGGCAAGCCTCCTGCTTATTCCAGCTCAGGCTGCCCACAGCTCCCTTTGACCCAACATCCCAGCGAGGGTGGCTGGAAGCAGGTTTCTGGGGTTTATTTATGTTCTATAATTGAAACATTGTTGCTTTGAGCAGAGGCCCAGCCGGCCTAATGGAAGCCTCCTGCTTATTCCAGCTCCATGGCTGGCTGGCATGGCTTATGTGTCTTGGAGTGATGGTCAATTTGCATATTACTCTTTTATTAGATTAGATATCGATTTCAGAGAGAAAGGGAGAGGGAGAGAGAGAGAGAATCAGCAATGGTGAGAGAGAAACATTGATCAGCTGCCTCCTGATTGAGCCTGTCACCTGGGCACATGCCCCCTGGCCAGAATCGAACCTGGAACTCTTCCTTCTGCAGGCCAATGCTCTATCCACTGAGCCAAACCAGCTAGGGCTGAAGGCAGATTCTTAACCACTGTGGGCTACCACTTCTGGCTCCCGCTGTGACCTTGAGCAAGGCCCCTGGTCTCAGTCTCCCTGCCTGTGAAATGGTGGCAGTGGAGGAAAGGAGCCCCAGGGGCCCTTGTGGTTCTCTAGTAGAGGGGCTCAGGAGTCTGATGGACGGGGGGCAGCGGGGGGGGACTCGTCTCAGAACTGTGTTCTTCTCCACCTGCTGGGGTCTGCCAGGCCACTGCCTCTGCTGAGGGTGCATGTGAGTATTGAATGAGTTAATGCAGAGGGCCTGGCACACAGTAGGTGTCAATAAAATGATAGCTCTTAATGTTTTATCTGAGAGAGGGGGGGATGTCCCTTCACATTTCATCCATCACTCACTTGGCAAATATTTGTTGAGTACTGCCTATGTGCCAGACACTGACCTTGAAGCTGGTGATAGTGGGGCCCCAGATAGCATTAACTCTCTGCCTTCATGCAACTTATTTTTCTAGTGGGAGACTCAGACCTGCCCCCCCCCCCCGCAAAAAAACAAAAAAGAAAAAACAACGATCAATGAGTACCATATAGAATATATTAGTGTGATAAGTGCCAGGAAAACATAAGTCAGAGAAGGGCAGAGGTCGTGCCCTTGGGGGCTTCTCCATGAAGGTAACTGGAGAGTCAGATCTGAGGGAGATGGGGGAGTGAGCAGGAGGAATCTGAGGAAAAAGCACACCAGGCAGGGGGAACAGCCAGGGCTAAGGCCTAAGGTTGGAGGACAACCTCAGGGGATGGGTTGTGTAGGACCAGATGTGCAGTAAAATTCTAAATGACGGTGCCCCGTAGTTAAGACTCAGGTTGCAGATCCCTTTGGGAGGGCTGAACTCTTTCTCCCCATCACCGGCTTCATCAGTGATGTCCTTACTATCTTATAGTGATTCCAGGGCTGTCCTCAAGGCCCCCAGCCCAGTGCTCTGGGTGCCAAGGAATCAGGTATATATATATATTTTATTTATTTTTGTTAATCCTCCCCCGAGGATATTTTTCCATTATTTTTTTTTTTAGAGAGAGTGGAAGGGAGAGGGAGAGACAGAGAAACATCGATGTGAGAGAGACACATCGATTGGTTGTCTCCTGGACACACCCCGACCAGGGCCAGGGAACCCGCAACCAAGGTACATGTCCTTGACCGGAATTGAACCTGGGACCCTTCCGTCTGCAGGCTGATGCTCTACCCACTGAGCAAAACCAGCCAGGGCAGGAATCAGGTATAAATTTCAGATGGTAAAGGTGTGGAGGGACTGCTACTCCTGGCCCCAGGCAGAGCAGCTAAACCCCAGGGTGGGGCCGACAGTGAGCTGGGATTTCACTGGCACCTCTTGTTCCAGGCCTGCTTGCATCTGGGTGGTGGGTGGGTGTGTAGGGTGGGGGCCAGGGGGACTCAAGCTGGCTACACCCTTGGGTTGATTCCCAGAAGGAATCACTGAGAATCTAGTCTGGAGAGGAGCCAGGCAGAGAGGCTGCTGGAACTCAGTAAGTGAGATTTCTTTGTCTTTGGAACCGTCTTAATTCCTCAGCTGGCTTTTGTGCCTCCTTAGAGCTGAGCTCAAAGCTCTCTGGAAGGATCTTTGGTCTTTGAGGAAAGTGGGAAGGAGGATATCTTGGGTTCACAGCACAGCTAATTAGGGGAGGAGTTTAGGGAGGTTTAAGAACAATTTTTTAAATTGATTTTTTACAGAAGGAGGGAGAGAGAGAGAAACGTCTTTTTTTTTTTTTTTTTTGAGAAACAACTTTTTGAGAAATATCAGTCGGTGACTGGGGATGTGCCCTGAACACCAACCCAGGACCTCCCGGTGCACAGGACTAGGCACCAACCACTGAGCCACAGCAGTCAGGGTGAGGAGCTTTTTCCAAGGGAGACAGTGGGTAGGGACTGCAGGAGAGAGAGGAGGAGCAGGTCTTTGAGGGGAGGAGTGAGTCTTCAGACTGGTTGTCCCAGGGAACCCACCAGGACCTTCGGAGTGCTGGAATAGGGAGGGGAGGATGTGACAAGATCGGGAGCTGGTGGCTGATGCGTGCCCTTCCTTAGGCAAGCCCTCCAGGAGCCTGCGGTTCCCTCTCCTTAAAGAGGAGAGTAGGATGGAATCTGTCGTCTGCGAGGTTTAAATGAGATAACCTCCTCTCCCCGTGCCAGGTGCTCAGCATCAGTAGGTGCTGGAGAAGGGCTTGTCCCGTCCACAGGAAGGGGCAGTCACTGGGAGGAAGGGCCCTGGTGGGGAGGTTGGGGTGGTGAGGATGGGGGTGCAGGGGTGCACTCCACCTACCTCAGTGTGGAGGGTCTCTCTGCCTAGGGCCCCAGCCTGGGCACCGTCTCATTTTGGGAGAATGCGCAGCTGTGGCGAGGGCCGGCATTCCTGACCCTGGACATGGAGGCCCCGGAGTCGGTGTCAGTGAGATTGGGTGAGAACAGGTGACTGGTGGCTGCCTCCAGGACAGGCCACATGGGGAAAAGCAAACTGACGTGAGGACACGAGATGGGACCCCTGAGCTGTCACCAGGGAAGGTGGTGCTGCCCAGGCCAGCCGAGTGTGGCTGTTTGGACCCAAAGTTGCCTGTTCTCCCCGGGGCTTCAAGAAGAGCAGGGAATAGGGACTTGCAATAGGATATCTTTCCGTTTTAAAACATTAGGAATCAACTAACGAAATGAAAGACATAACCAAAACCACCAGGCAAGCCAAGCAAAACCCACTCACTACCTTGGCCGGTGACCCCCATGTCCCGCCCCACCCCCGCTGCCCCCTGTTCTGGCAAAGATGGCCCCGAGGGACCCGCTTGCCCCAGACCTCTCCTGGGAGGCTTGTCCTCACTCTCTTGCTCTTGGAAATGAGCTCATAATAGACTCAGCTTTCCAGGGACCATGGGGAGGACAGAGCCATCCTGCTGTGCTGTGTGGTCCCGGGCAAAACCCTTGCCCTCTCTGGGCCAGCTTCCTGTTCTGTGGCAGAGAGCCGGGCCCGTGGGATTCCCACGAGTCCGGGCAGTGAGTGACTAACCCCCTCGGGCTCTGAGGATGCAGTTATTATGGAAGTGACTCTTCCCAGGAGCCACTCTGCATGTGGTGTGTCAGTCACAATCGTGCGTGTGAATGGATGTGTCATCATTGGGAGCTTTGCGTGGCCCCATGTAAATACCATTATTTTAATAACTCTGCCCTGGAACCTTTCATGGCTGCTCTGGAAGCCCACAGGAAGCCTAAATAATTCTCCCAGTGACCCGGGGTGGGGGTCCCTCCCGATTTGCAGATATGGAGGCCTAACAGGACCTGACTCCAGAGTTGGTGCAGTGTGTGGGGTCCCCCCTTAAATGATGGGACAAGGAGTCTGCTGTGCCCATCACAGTGTGAGCTACTGAAAGAGGGCAGAGGGAGGAGAAAAGGGTCTTTGCTTTGGATTTTTTCTTGTGGGGGAGAGAGTAGCTCAGCCCTGGCTCCCTCTCTGGCCCTTTAGTTAGAATCCTCTCTTTTTAAAAATATGTTTTTATTGATTTCAGAGAGGAAGGGAGAGGGGGATAGCAACATCAATGAGGGAATCGTTGATGGGCTGCCTCCTGCATCCCCCCTCCTGGGATCCAGCCCACAACTCTCGCCATGTGCCCTGACTGGGAATCCAACTGGGATCTGGTTCATTGGTAGAGGCTCAACCATTGAGCCACACCGGCCCCACTTGTCCTGTCAAGTCTTTCTCCCCACAATCAACCTGGCCTGTGGTCTCTCCGGCACTCAGAGTGAACCCCAACTCTCTAAACACTGGCCTTCTGCAGTACAGCGCGAATCCACCGGCCTTGGGGTGGGTTGGGGGGGGTAGGGCCGGTTATTCTGAGAGCGCGCCCAGCGGGGGGCCGGGCAGGGGTGAGCCGATGTGGATGTAGAACACCCCAGCTTTTTGTGCGTCCTCCTGCTCCCTCCTGCTCCCCACCCCGTTTTCTTGGGGGGTCAGTGTCTGTGTGCTCCCCGGCCCCACCCGGGAGACGCCGTGGCTGCAAGGGGCTCCTCGCGTGGTTGGGGGGCCGTGCTCTCCCGCTGGCCCCCCCGCGTTCCCGGGAGCGGAGGGCGCGGGCCCTTTAAGTCCTCCGGGGCGGCGGCGGGCCGGGATGACATCAGCGGGCGGGCCCGGGCTCAATGGGAGCCGGCGGGCGCGCGCGGGGCGGGAGCGCGAGCCGGCGGCGGGGGCGGCGGGCTGGAGCGCCCGGAGGCGGCGGCGGCGGCGGCGGCGGCGAGAGCCCGAGCGGAGCCCGGCGGGGCGAGCGGAGCGCGGCGGCGGCGGCGAGGCTGGCGGCCGGGCGGCCCGCGAATCCTCCCGCATCCGGCCCGGCGCGCCGCTCCCGCTCGCGGCAGCCCCCCGAGCAGCGGCCCGGCGCCGGCGCCTTCCCGGCGGGGTAAATATTGGGGGCCCCGGGGCTCGCGGAGGGGCGCAAACCTGGGGGGAAGCGGCACTCCCTCCGCCTCTTTGTGTTTGCGCGAGCGGGAGGGGAGGCGACGCCGCGCGGGGCGCTCGGGAGCCGGGGGAGGGGGCAGCCGGGCGCCGCCCGCTCGGCCCGCGAGGACAAAGGCGCCGCTGAGGCCGCGAGGAGGAGGAGGAGGAGGGTGACTATTATTTTGCTGCTCGTGGGGGATGGGGGAGAGGTCCCCCCAGTCCGGCCGCCTCCCCCTCCCCCAGCGGGGACCCCCTAAGGTCACAGCCAGCCCTCGGCGGCCACCCCAGGCTCTGATTTGGGGACATTGCGGGAGGGGGGCCGGGTCTGGGTGCTGGGGGCACCCGGGACTGTTCATCCGCGCTGCTCCGTCAAACCCTGGGCTTCTGTCTGTTTCGCCGGATGATCGGCAGCGCCTGCCCCTTCCCCCCCTGGCTCGGTGCTTCGGTCCTGGGGGGCCAGCAGGGCTGCTCCGGGAGGCGGGATGGGCGCCTGGGGGCCCTGCGATGGAGGGGCTGTGCCGTCACCCGGCACCGAGTCCTCCTTTGTGGAGAGAAAGGAAGGGGTGGGGGTTATTTATCGGCTCGGATTCTCCCATTTCTGCGGGGAGAAGCCCGTGCTTTGCAAGTCTCCGTGGAGCCTGAAACTCCGTGTGCGTCTCCGGAGAGAGGATCCCCAGGCCCCCATCACACCCCAGCGCGAAGGGGTGGCCCCCTCCCAACTTTGCCTTAGTTTTCCTGCGTGTTTTGGCGCAGCCTCCCTCGGGGTGAAAGGTCTGGGGAGAGGGGAGGGGATCGGAGTATCCGAGTTGCACCCCCAACCCGATGTGTTGGGGGCTCTGTTGCCTTCTGTCCAGATGTCCCTCCGGTTCTCATTTTAATGGTCCAGAGACGAGGGCCCTGGCTGGGGGCCGGGTGGGGGTGGGGGGCGGACGGGAGGAAGCGCGCTGCCCTGCGTGGTGTGGCTGGCAGTTGTCTAATTGTAACGAGCTGAAACTCCGGAGTCTTCCTGTCTGCCTTTTTTTTTTTAATACTTGGTTTATGGCCCCCTCCCCCGCCCCCAAGGGAGAAGCAGCGCAGAACTGGCGAACCTCTCCCATTCCTGCCTCAGTCCTTTCTCCTCTCGGGGAGGCTGGGGGGAGAGGGGGGCTGGGCCAGTCCAGGCTGTGCCTGGGGTCTGGGCGGCCGGCACAGAGCAGGGCCGGTGGTTTTGCACCTTCCCTCCGGCAGCCCCGTGCGTGGGGAGGGTTGGGGGTCATGTGCATATATTTACGTAAGACACCCAGACGGAGGGCATGGGTATTTATGTAACCTGGCGTGGGTATTTATGTAATATAGGATGCGGGTGTATTTATGTTCCTTTTCCGAACCTGCGGCTTTCCCGGCTGCCGTGTGTGGTCTCAGAATTGGCGTTGGTGGAGCACAGACGTGGGGGGGGGCCCTGTGTGTGGAGGCCCGCACCCCCTCCCCCAGCAGGGCTCCTCGTGACTGCCTTCCTTCTTTCTTGGAGTGTACACACGGGACGGTGTGGACGCGCGGCGTGTGGGTTTCCTGCAGATGTGGATGGAGTGTGTGAGCTGGCAGCCTGGCACCTCAGCTGGAACCGGCCAGGCGTGTGCGCCGAGGCCCGCGGTTAAGAGCCGAGTTTGGCCAGCTCTGGGGTGGGGATGCTTCCTGTGGCCACTGGGGAAGGGCTGGTGGTGGCTGCCCGGGGGCTGGGTGCCGGGGCTGGGTGTCTCCCGGGCAGGAACTCTTGGCACCTTGCTCTGCGGGCAGTGAGCGCCGCCCGGCCATCTGTGGGCTAGATCTCTCTCTTCTCCCTTCCCAGGAGCGACTGGCCTTGGAGGAGGCTAGCACTTGGCCTGGGGAAGGGGCAGGACCTCTGTGCCTGGCACAGCTGCCGGCCCTGGCGTGAATTAAGCCCTGTTTGTGGGGTGAGAGGCCGCCAGGTGGGGAGGCAAGAATGCTCTGTTGGTGGTGGGTGAGGCGAGGGCCACTATTGCTGCTGTGGGCTGGGGTGGGCAGGGCAAGGTTCCCTCGCTGCCGACGAAGGCCCCTCGTTTTTTGTTTTTGTGTTTTAAGAGAGGAAAGGAGGGAGAGACAGGGACAAACACTGGTGCGAGAGAGGACTTGGAATGGAACCCACAACCCGGGCATGTGCCCTGACCGGGAGTTGAACCAGCAACCTTTCAGTGTGCTGGGCGGTGCTCAACCGACGGGCCACACCGTCCAGGCCGAAGGCCCCTCGTGACCGTCTTGCAGACACAGCAAGATCTTAGGGTCCCCTGCTCCTCTCCCAGTTTCATAGTCTACCATTTCCTCTCCCCCCACAGCAGGAACAGCCTCCCAGCTGTGGAGTTGCCTCCTCCCATGGCCAGGGCCCCAAGCCTCCAGGACAGAGCAAGCAAGGGGTGTCCACCAGGGACTCTGATGTCCCCCAGGTTGGGACACAGGATGTAGGCAAGCTGTTAATCAGTACCCCTCTCCCAGCTGCCCCCCCGCCCCCCCACACACACACCCCCCACAGAAGCTCAGACTGAAGGCTTTGGTCCCTCCACTTGTTCAGTTGCCCTCTGAGAAGACCCTCCTGAGGGTCCTGGTCTGGAAGGAGTCCAGTCCCAAACAGTCCATCCAGAGACAGGTGTGGAGCGGCCTGTGTGGGAGGTTCCTGGTGTTGTGAGGTGGTGAGAAGGAGACCACGGGAGGAAGGGGTTCCTCCTGCAGACACACTGAATGTAGACTGGCGAGTCTGGCCTCTGGGAATACCAGCCCAGCTGTGGAGGCCCAGCCTCTGGTCCTTGGCATTGGAGGCCTGGGGTGGGGTGGGGCGGGGCCGGGACAGCTGTGATTTCTGAGCCCTAGAGGGGCCGAGGAGCTTAGGGACCCTCCGTCCCACGTGTCTTCCGGTCCCTGGAGGTTGGAACTTGCTGGTGGTTGCCATGGTAGCGCCACCTGGCCCATCAGCTCCTGCGTCTCCCTTCCCCTTCCCCCCTTTGTCCTTGGTTTTCCTTTTAGGGTCTTGGCTCATGACTGGCCTGCCCCCGAGGGGCTCCCATTGGAGGGTCCCTGAAGGAGGGTCCCCCAAAGTTTGCTCCGGGGCCTTGTCTCCAAATCCACCTTTTGCCTGGCCCAGCTGACACCTCTGCGAAGCTGCCTCAGCCATTGCCCACACCTGGAGGCTCTCGGGCCACCTGACACCTGGCTGTCCTCCGGGCAGGCGAGGCCAGATCGCCTTCCTGGGTAGCGGGAGGGAGGATGCTGGTCTCCCAGTTCCTGGGGCCTGGCCCGCTGAGCCCAGGGTTTCTGCTTCCCTCCACAGAGTGAACCATGGAGCTCCGTGTGGGGAACAAGTACCGCCTGGGCCGGAAGATCGGGAGTGGGTCCTTCGGAGACATCTACCTGGGTAAGCGACCCCAGCTCCAGCTCAGCGGCTCTGGAGCACCCCCCCACCCACACACACACACACACAACTGTGGGGACGAGGAGGAGGGAAGATGCCGGGATTTCGGGCTCTGGAGTTGGAACATGGTTCTGGGGCTGCATGTTTTAGCCATTTTGTCTCTAGGACCACCCCCGGAGGGGTTGGCAGTCGCAGGTTGGGGTGAGGCAGGGGGGTTCCCGCTGCTGCAGGCTGGGCAGAGAAGGGTGCATTCAGCTCTGCTCCCAGCTGTGGGCGCCCTGGGCCTCTAGCTGGGCGTGGGAAAGCCCAGACTGGATGAGCACCCTGTGCCCTGTCTCCTGGGAGTAGGATGTGGTGGACAGAGAGGCCTGGGCCACTGCTGGCTCCCTGGGGTCAGGCCTCCGGGAATTCAGCACAGGCGGGCTTGGGAATGACGCAGGCTCCCCACTCACCCGGGCAGGGAGGGGAGGGGAGGGGGAAGGGCAGGGGTCATAGCTTTTAGGCTCGCTCTCCGGATGTGCTTCCTGCTGAAAGTCTGAGTTTGCTCTCGTTTTGTTGTTTTAAACAAATCACTGACATCTGGCCCCGTCCTTGCCCAGGAGTAAAGAGGCAGAGGCGCCTGCCTTCAAAAGCCACTTCCCAGCCACCCGAGGGGCCTGGTCTGGAGTCGGGGCCCTCCTGGCGGTTGCTGGCCTGCAGAGGAGGTGCAGTGCGGGTAATCGTGAACTGGAGCTGCTAGCCCAGTGGTTCTCAACCTTCCTAATGCCTTGGCCCTTTAATACAGCTCCCCGCGTTGTGGTGACCCCCCACCATAACATTATTTTCGCTGCTACTTCGTAACTGTAATGTCGCTACTGTTATGGACCGTAATGTAAATATTTGATAATGCAGGATGGTCTTAGGCGACCCCTGTGAAAGGGTCGTCCAACCCCCAAAAGGGTCGCGACCCACAGGTTGAGAACCGCTGTGCTAGAGCAAGGCGGCCAGCGCCTGACTCTGCTCACTCTCGGCCTCGTCCTTGGGGAAAGGAGGAGACAGCCGGTCAGTGAGCTGTGCTCTTGGATGCAGAGCTGGAGTGAGGAGGTCCCCGCCCCCTTGGGTATGAAGTCTGCTAACCAGGGAGCCACCCCTCCCTGTCAGGGGCCGGGGAGGGGAGTGCGCAGGGTCTCAGCGCATGCTTCGTGCTGAGCGGCGCGATCTGTCACAGCGGTTCTAGCGGTGGCACTGTGCTGTCCCCATTCCCATGTGGAGAAGCAGGAGCATCTTGGCTAAGAGGCCCCCAAGGTGCCTTTATGCCCACAGCCCTCCTCCCCCCTCCGCCCCCCAAGGGACAGAGCACAGAGCGCAGAAGACAGCACGTGGAGGGAGATGCCGGACAGCTCGGGTGCCAGGCCTGCTTTGTGCGGCTGCTCTGGGCTTGTGTCCCCATCTAGAAGGTGTGTGTGATGCTGCCACCTGGCTGACCAAGGGCTGTCAGGAGGCACAAATGGCTCGACGCATGGCATGGGAGAGCATCGTGAACCCAAGTGCCAGCCGGGCGTACGGCAACTCACCCTCCTCGAAGCACTGCCGGGCGCAGAGGGAGGAGGCGCAGCGCAGCGCACGGTTGTTTTAAAGGTTTTTCTCTGACGCCAAGCTCCTCGGGGGCAGGAGGCATTGGTTTGTTTCCACCCTCTGTCCCTAGAGCCCAGCATGTGGTTTGCCCAAAGTGGGTGCTTAGTGAAGCTTCTCGAATGGATGGACGAGGAAGTGGCTGGCACGGGTGCAGGCATGGGACTCGGGCTCACGTCTCCCCTCATTTGTTGTGTGACTAGGACGTCACTTTCTCTGAGCCTCAGCATTCTCACCTGTGAAAGGGGTACCCATACCCTTACTGTTAGTGAAATTGGATTGGGTATACAGGACCCTCTTACCACCAGGCTCCAGGGCTCAGGACTAAAGTCTGGAACCTCGATTGAGGGCAAAGGGCTCAGAGAGGCAGCTGTTGGCAGATGCGCACGTGCTCCCGGACAGCCCCGGTCCAGAGCCTTCTTTTTCTCGAAGGGAAACCGAGGCCCAGAGACGGGGAGGGGCAGGCCACTGTCACTCAGAAAGCCAGTGCCCCTGGTCCATGTGCAAGACCAACCTAGGGGCAGACTTGCTGTTTAGTAGTCATCTACTTCGTTTTATTTCTTTTTACTTTTTTGTGTTTCATCTGGTTCATTTTAAACCTCAGGGCCAGATTTCCTGCTGTACAGGCTCTGGAGTAAATCCCACCAGGGTTTGGGTGCCGGCGTTTCTTTTACTAGCTGTGTGCCCTCGAGCAAGCGATGACCTCTACAGCCTTGGTTTTTCCGTCTGTAAAATGGGCTTGAGGCCTCCAAAGGGGTGAGCAGTAAGGAGCTAAATCACAGCGTGCGCAACACCTGCGCATGCTCGGGCAGCAGTCGTGCCTTTTCGAGTATCTCCCAGCCCTCGGTCTTAGTGGGAATTTGCTCTCATCCTCTGGGGTCTTCTTTGGCCAAGGGGGCGGGGAGCCCCTTCTCCCTGGCTGTTCCGTCTTCACTGGGTACATGAGGGCCCCAGCCTGACACCGTGTCCTGCCTGGGCCCCTGTCTTGCTGGCCGTGGGGACAGTGGTGATTGTAGGCCTCTCTGGCTGGCCTTGCTGGTTCCCTTTGTTCAAAGCTCTGGCCACATTCTTGCCGCCAAGGCCAGTGAGCTGACTCCAGATGGCCTGTGCAGGTGGGGCCGGGCGCGGCCTCCAGGCCCCGCTTCCCAGGATCCCCGAAGGCGAACAGACACATTGTGGATGCGGCTGTGAGGCCCCAGCCCCTCCTCAGTCCATTTCCCTACACCCCGCAACATCGTAAGGGGGACAGCGGGAGAGTGGGGGCGGCTTTGTTAGGGCCTCAAGTTGGCTGCATGGGGTCCAGAGCTGGCCATGCTCCTGCCCACTCTGCTAGCTACTGGCCATGTGCCCTTGGGAGCGCGACATCTTTTAGTCTCTGGTCCTTGGTTCTAAATGGGGAGGGCATGGTGCCCCGACCAGGTGGCTATGGAGGTACTTTGCCCTCTGCCTCTGGTCCAGTCAGCTCCTGATTGTGTCTGTCCGAGCAAGCCTCCCAGCTAGCACTTCCCAGACCCTCTAGCGCTGGCCAGGGCCAAGTTTGTTTCCCGGAGCACACTGTCCCCTCATAGGCCCCCGTTTCTAGCTGGCAGCACCTCTGTCGCTCCTGCCCAGGGCTCACTGGGTATGTGTCTGTTGCATGAGGAATTGGTACAGAGAACAAAGCAGGGCCTTTGGGGCTCAGTTTCATTGATTTCAGAGAGAGGAAGGGAGAGGGAGAGAGAGAAACATCAGTGATGGGAATCGTCAATCAGCTTCCTCCTGTACACGCCCCTGGGCACCGAGCCTGCCACCTGGGCACGTGCCCTGACCGGGAGTCCACCCATGACTTCCTGGTTCATAGATCAATGCTCAACCACTGAGCCCCACAGGCCGGGCTTGGGGCTTAGTTTCAAATCCTGGCTCTGTTTTAACCAGTTCTGTGTGACCTCAGGCCAGTTAGTTAACCTCTCTGAGCCTCAGCTCAGCCGTTGTGAGAGTTAAGTGAGAGAGAGAGAGAACATTAGCAGCATCCAGAGAGAACATGGAGGCAGCACACAGGTCAAGGGGTGGGACCCTTGGGGACCAGCTGGGACGGTTTTCCAGCACTTGGTGGGGTCGGGAGATTGCCTAACAGCTGGGCCCTGTCCCAGGGAAGTTGTGTGGTGTTTATTCATTGGCCTTTGGCAGCTCTGCTTCTGCAAGCAGCAGTGCTTGTAGGACGCTGTAAGAGTTCAGAGGCTGGAAGGGCTCCTCCCCTCCTCCACCTCAGGGGCCCCTCCCCCTCGGGGGCCGGCACTCTCCCCAGCACCTCTCCTCCCTGCTGGGTGGGCCACTGTCAGCTCTTGTCTGGACAAGGGCAGCAGCCTTGGTCCCTCGGGTCCTCCCAGTCCACACGTTCATGGGTCTCAGTGAGGGGAGAAGGGGATTTGTCCCCTGGGGGACATGGGACAGGGTCTGGGAACATTTTAAATGTTGTTCCTCAAGGAAGGGGGTACTACTGTCCCTAGCGGGTAGAGGCCAGGGTTGCTGCTGGACACCTTCCACTGCCTGGGACAGAGGCTGTCAGCAGCTCCAGGCCGAGAGAGCAGGCGTCTGTACTTGGCTCCTGGAGCCTCAGGCTAACGGGCAGGGTCTTTGCTGGCACTGAGTCCTGATCTCTGTCCTGCTTTCCTCGTTCATTGTCATCCTCAGCTGCGGTTCAGGGCTCAGCACCCCCTCCTGTGGGGCCTTTGCATGCACTGTGGTCGCCGTCCAGCACAGCCCTGACCAGGCGACGGGACCCTGCGGCCTTCTGTCCAGGGATGCTCCTGTCCCCACCGAAGGCCCATCCCCTCTTCCTTTCCATGTGGCACACATGGTCGGGCCACCTCAGGCTCACCTCTGAAGCCCAGGGTTCGCCCTGGTCACCAAATCCAATGTTCCTCGAGCACTTTACAGTGTGCCAGGTACGCAGCTAAGCCTGCTGGCACCTCAAAAAGCCACAGTGAGCCCTGACTGGTTTGGCTCAGTGGATAGAGCGTCAGCCTGCGGACCCAAGGGTCCCGGGTTCGATTCCTGTCAAGGGCATGTACCTTGGTTGCGGGCACATCCCCAGTGTGGGTTGTGCAGGAGGCAGTGGATCGATGTTTCTCTCTATCCCTCTTCTTTCCTCTCTGTAAAAAATCAATGAAATATATTTTAAAAATATTTTTTAAAAAAAAGCCACAATGAGCTAGGTACTGTCAACCCCAGTTTACAGGTGGGGTGCCTGGGCGCAGAGGGAGAAAGTCACTTGCCAGGGTCCCCTGGTTAGGAGGTGGCAGAATCAGGATTTGGGCTCTGGAGCAGTCACTGTTTTTGTTGTGAATCCTCACCCGAGGGTATCTTTCCATTGATTTTTTTTTTTTTAAGAGAGTGGAAGGGAGAGAGACAGAGAAACATTGATGTGAGAGAAACACATCAGTTGGTTGCCTCCTGCAAGGGACCAGGGACCAGGGACCAAGCCTGCAACCAAGATATGTGCCCTTGACCGTCATTGAACATGCTACCCTTCGGCCCTAGGGCTGACACTCTAACCACTGAGCCACCGGCCAGCGCTGGAGCCCACGCTCTTAACCGCTGTGCTCTCCTGCTCTTGTGCGGGTGGGGAGAGGGCATGGCCAGCCTGGTGGACGGCACCGAGCCCAGCTCCCCGCCCTGCCACATCCTCGCCATCCCCAGAAACGCGTGCGACTCCCCCAGCGGTGAATGTTGACGTGTCAGAAGCACGTTTATAGTTTGCAGGCACTTTCTCTCCCATTGCTCACGGGCTTAGTAATCTGTTTATTTATTTATTTTTATTTTAACTTCATTTTATGTGGCTCAGAAATGAAAACACACAAACCCAAAAGCCCCAAGACAGAGAAACATGCGAAGCAGAAGAAGCCAGTCCCCAAAAAGACCACATATTGTGTGATTCCATTTCTAAGAAATGTCCAGAAGAGGCCCGTCCCTGGAGACCGAGTTAATTAGAGGTCGCCCGGAGCTGGGGGCTCGGGGGGAGATGCAGAGCGACTACTTAGGGGTCAGAGTGTTTTGGGGATGATGAAAATGTTCTAAAATTGACTGTGGTGTTGGTTGCACAATCTTGTTCTAAAAACCACTGAATTGTACACTTCAAAGGAGTAATTGTATAGTGTGTGAGTTACATCTCAGCAAAGGTGCAGGGGAAAATGATGGCTCATAACAGAGTATCCAGTGCAGCGTCTTCCCTGGCTCTCATGATTTTTTCAGTGTTTCTTTATATAAATCCAACCAAACATAGACACATATTATTTCCTTGCCTTTTTTTTTTTCTGTACTGAAAAGAGAGCATAGGATACATAGTGTTCTGTTCTTTGCTTTTTCACTTCCTGTATCTTTGAGGTCTTTCTACTTCTGCACAGAGAGAGCTTCCTCATTCTTTCTCCGTCGTAGCCCGGCTTATGGATGGCCCATTCTTTACATAACCGAGTCCCGGAATGGTGGGCGTTTTCAGTTGTATCCAGGCTTTTGCTATTACAAACGGCCTACAGTGGACAGCCTGGTCCGGGCCTCGTATGGCACCGGGCAAGGATGACCAGTAACCTCCAAAGTGGGAGCTGGGGTTCGCCTGGACCACCGGGGGAGGGGTGCCCACTGCCTCCCAGCCTCACAGCGGGCATCCTGTCGTCTTCTCGTGGGGTTTTTGCCAGTTGTAGGTGGAAAACGGTCTTTTAGGAGCATTTTTCTTACAAGAAGGTAGATAGGACATCTTTTCATAGGAGTGGGCCGTTTTTACGTTCACCGTTTCTTTCTCTGTGGAGTGTCTGTTCAGATCCTTTGCCCTATTTGCTGTTGAGTCTTTGGTCTTTTTCCTAACGATCCCTTGGAGCTAGTTATACTCTACTAGAGGCCCAATGTACAAAATTCGTGCACGGGGGGCGGAAGAGGTCCCTCAACCCGGCCTGCACCTTCTTGCAATCTGGGACCGCTGGCTTCTAATCACTCACCTGTCTGCCTGCCTGATTGCCCCTAACCGCTCTGCCTGCCTGATCGCCCCTAGGTGCTCACCTTCCTGCTTGATTGCCCATAACTGCCTCTGCCTCGACCCCCGCCGCGTGGCTTTGTCTGGAATGACGTCTGGAAGGTCATTCAGCTGTACCGTCTAATTAGCATGTTACACTTTTATTAGACATGTAATGGCAGCTCTTCGCTGCTGAGAAGGGTCACGACCAGTATGTGTTTCTTAGGACTTTGTTCCTGGTGCTTTTGCCTTGGACAAGGGATTCCTTTTTTGGAGGTTAATTTTTTTCCTTTTTAATGGCATCTGAGTTTCAAGTCAGGGATAAAAAGTCCTGCCCACCTCCAAATTAAAAGACAATTCTCCTGCCCTGCCTGGGGGTCTTAATGGGTCCAGTGTCTTCCCAAAAGGTTGCAGGTTGGGGACCCACCAGGTCATGAGTTCTATCCCTTGTCGGGGCGTGATGTTTCTCTCTCACATTGATGCTTATTTCTCTCTCAAAAAAAAAAATCAATAAAAACATAGCC
Organism: Murina feae; assembly: GCA_004026665.1. NCBI lineage: Eukaryota > Metazoa > Chordata > Mammalia > Chiroptera > Vespertilionidae > Murina > Murina feae. Next base: position 18,640 of record PVJC01012790.1, on the reverse strand, counting down.
TCAGGTGAGGTTTAAAAAAAGAAGGCAATTCCCCCTTCTAACATTTCTCCCCCCATTGTTTTATTTTTTTATTAAATTTTGAGTAAATACAAAAGAACACGTATACAACATGTGCATGGTGTCGGCACCATTCCTACCACCTGCCTGGCGCCCCATTCCCCCTGTCCTTGCTCTCCCCTCACAGAGATAACCGTTGTTGACATTTAAAAATATATATATATATTTTTTATTGATTTCAGAGGGGAAGGGGGAGAGACAGATACAAACGTCAGTGATGAGAGAGAAACATTGATCGGCTGCCTCTTGTGTGTCCCCACACCCTGGGCACGTGCCCCGACCAGGATTGAACCGTGATTTCCTGGCTTGTAGGTTGATGCTCAATTGGTGTTGCATTGTGTTTTTTTTTTTTTTGAAGTTGAGACAAATAAAGTGTGCTTGCCTTTTTGCTCTCTCTTCCTCCTTTTAAAAAATAATTGAAATTCACATGACATAAAAGTAACCTTTTAGAAAAAAATCCTCACGGGAGGATATGTTTATTGATTAGAGAGAGAGAGAGAGAGAGACATTGATACAAGAGAGAAGCATCTATCGGCTGCCTCCCCTACGCTCCGACCTGACGGACTGAGGTTGCGGGCACAGGAGGAGACTTCAACCAACTGAGTCAGAGCAAAAGTAACCGTTTTTCAAGTACACAGTTCAGCGGCAGTTGATCCATTCCCCGTGTTGTGCAGCCCGGTTCTGACGCCTTGGCATCACCCTGTGCCCGTTAAACAGGTGTACTCCCTGTGTCCCCTCCCCCGCCCCTAGGACTTATCTATGCGGATATTTCGTGGAATGGAACCGTACAGATTTTGTCCTTTTGCGTGTGGCTTGCTCACTTGACGTGTGTGTAAGGTTCGTGGATGTTGTGGCACGTGTTAGTACGCCATCCCCTTTCACGGCTGAGTAATACTCCACTGCATGTGGAGACACGTGTTGTTCCTCCGCACGTCGTTGAAGGCCACGCGGGTTGTGGGCGCCCTTCGACGCTGTGAGTGGAGCCCCTTTGCTCGGCAGTGCTCGGTGCTCAGATGCCCGCAGTGCCATCCCCTCGCCGCCGCCCGCGGCGTTCCTCGGCGTGAACGCGTCGCCAGTTGGCCCTCCTCCAGCTGCTGGGCCTTTGGGTCTTCGTTGCTGTGTCCATCCTGGTGCCCATGTGTCTGAAGGCATCACTTGGGAGTTGGCTTGCTTGGTCACGCATGTTTCGCTTCACTAGGTAAATGCCAACCCGGTTCCAAAGCGCCTGGCCAACTTGCCACCACCTTTTTAAAACGTGTGTACGTAGGTATTTATCATCCTAGGATATGCTATTTTTCAAAATTAAATCTTCATTGTTGAAGGTATTACACGTGTCCCCCTTTTCCCCAATCAACCCCTTCTAGCCTGCTTTTTTAAAAAAATACATTTTTATTGATTTCAGAGAGGACAGGAGAGGGAGAAAGATGGACACGTCAATGGTGAGAGAGCATCATTGATTGGCTGCCTCCTGCACGCCCCCTGCTGGGGCTTGAACCCAAAGCCCGGGCATGTGCCCTTGACCAGAATTGAGCCGTGAACTCCTGGTTCATGGGGTGACACTCAACCCCTGAGCCAAACCGGCAGCCACTCCACCTTTTTTTTTAAATAGAAACTTCTGGTCCACTTGGGGTCCTCCGGAATGCCGTGAGCTGGGGTGACTTTGTCAGGTAGCTAGCCAGCTGCGCCCGGATGTTTATTGCACAGCCCCATCCTTTCCCCTGCTTTGGGGTGCCAGCCTGATCCTCCTTAGTTCTCCCGTGGCTGTGCCTAGCTGTGAGCTGACACCACACTGTGTTAGTCACAGCAGCTATGGTCACGGCCGGCCCGACGAGACTGCCTCTCAGCCCAGCCCAGCCCTTCCCCACGGCCCACCCCTGATCACAGCTGGGGAAGCGGAGCCTCCCCATCCCATCTTCTCCTTCGTAGCCTGATACCCCACTGGCCTCACCTTTCCAGCTTGGGGGCCCCCACCCTCCAGGATAAGGTTCCCCTTACCTGGTCTGTGAGCCTTTCGTAGTCCACCTGTCTCGCCTTGAATCGGGACTCTTGGCAGCACAGGCCGGGCTGTGGTTCTCTGAATTGTCCCTCATTCCCCACCCCTTCCCCTTGCATAGCTGTGTTATGCTCTCCCCCACCCCTCCAAGCTGGCTCGCGTGCCCCTCTGCCCCACAGCTCCCTCCGCTTCCCTCGGATACAGTGCTGAGCCCTCTGCCCCCCTCCCCCAAGGGCACTGAGCCAGCTGCTCAGGCACAGGCGCAGTTGGTGCTGGTGTGAAGCTGCCCGCCCCGCCGAGGGGGACCCTGACCCTTGCTTCCCACACCCCTGACAGGTGCCAATATCGCTTCTGGTGAGGAAGTTGCCATCAAGCTCGAGTGCGTGAAGACGAAGCATCCCCAGCTGCACATTGAGAGCAAGTTTTACAAGATGATGCAGGGAGGAGGTGAGGGCTGGGCGGGGAGGGGGCGGGGCGGGGAGAGGCGGGGCAGCTGGAGGCTGGTCTGGGGCCAGGAAGGACCGCCCCTGAGAACTCCACTTCCTGCCCCGCAGTGGGGATCCCGTCCATCAAGTGGTGCGGAGCCGAGGGCGACTACAACGTGATGGTCATGGAGCTGCTGGGGCCCAGCCTGGAGGACCTCTTCAACTTCTGCTCCCGCAAGTTCAGCCTCAAGACGGTGCTGCTCCTGGCCGACCAGATGGTGAGTCGAGGCACGCTCTTTCCCTCCCACCCTCCGCTTCCTCGGCGTGCTAGTGGTCACGGGGTGCCAGCTGGAGGGTGCCGGGCCAGGAGGCAGAAACGGGGACACGGCACAGGCCTGGTTTCCAGACTGGGACCTTAGCCATTGGCTGTAAAATGGGGAGGCGGTGTCTAACGCAGATGCCCAGGCTCAGCTTCGGACCTGCTACCTGCTGCGTTGGGCTCCAGGGTGGGGCCTGGGACTCTGCCTGCAGGTGAGCTGAGCCCTTTCAAGCCTCAGTCACCTCAGGTGAGAATCTCCCCTCTGCTGGGTTGTCATGGGGTCAAGCGGGACGCAGTGCCAGGACCAGAGAGGACAGCGCCGACCGCCCAGCATCCTTGGTTCCTAAAACCCTTTATAAATTCAAGCGGGGGGAGGGGGAGGAAACTTTTCAAAATATAAAACAGCCCAGCCGTCCATGGCTCAGTGGTTGAGCGTCATCTGGAAGCCAGGAGGTCACAGTTCGATTCCTGGTCGGCACAGGCCCGGGCTGTGGGCTTGATCCCCAGTGGGGGGCATGTAGGAGGCAGCCGATCCATGGTTCTCTCTCACCACTGGTGTTTCTTTCCCTTCCTCTCTGAAATCAATAAAAACATAAAAATACTACCTGTGATTTTCGGCTAAATGTGTGTGTGCCAAGGAGGCCTTTGATGTACAGAGGGCTGAGGCCCCAGCAGGGACTGGCCTGCCAGAGGACATGCTGTGTGCATATATGTTAAGTCCAGGTTGTTATTGTTTTTATAAAAAATAAATTGTTTAAAGAAGGACCTGTGTGTCCGCCTGACTTTGTAGTTTGGAGGCGGGGGACAGAGCCTGTCCTTTGAGCATCATCTCTGTCACCCTTGCCAAATTCAGGCTTTATTGGAGCTCCCTCTCCCCCCTCTCCGTCAATCTGTCGCCAGAACAGCCTTCCAGGTGCCTCTGACTCTGGCTCTGGGTCCGAGGAGGGTGTAGAACCAGGCAGGAGAGGCTTCTGTGGGGCCTGGACGCCTTCCCGGCTTCATTTCCAGGTCTTGCCTCCAGTTGTCCTCCTGCCTTGCTCTCTTCTCAGACCCGGAGCAGACTTGGCGCACTCCTCCCTCAGAGCTGCTCTCTAACACACTTTTCCCGGAGCCTTCCCAGAGCTGCTGCTTGAAATCCTCTTACAAGCACCTCGTTCCCTCGTCCAGGGCTGGGCTGGGCTGAGAGGCAGTCTCGTCTGTGTTTTCCATCTGGGCAGCCCCTGCCCTCGGCCCGGGCCCGACCCCCAGCACATGGGCGAGACCTCTCTGTGGGCTGCCGGCTGAGTGACTTGCTGCCCCCTCTCGTCCCCCAGATCAGCCGCATCGAGTACATCCACTCCAAGAACTTCATCCACCGGGACGTCAAGCCCGACAACTTCCTCATGGGGCTGGGCAAGAAGGGCAACCTGGTGTACATCATCGACTTCGGCCTGGCCAAGAAATACCGGGACGCCCGCACCCACCAGCACATCCCCTACAGGGAAAACAAGAACCTCACTGGCACTGCCCGCTACGCCTCCATCAACACCCACCTGGGCATCGGTGAGTGGTCAGGGCCAGGAGCCACGTGCACCCATGTGCACCCAGGACCTGCGGGCCCAGATCCTGGCCTCTGCAGCCTGGATATTCCCCCGACTCCCACAGAGGCAGGTCCTCCCCTTTCAGAGACGGGCCGCGGCGCCCCCAGCAGGTTCTCCTGCCCGACTTTGCCCCCAGCTTCTATAGCCTGGGAAACGAGGCTTCCGTGGTGATCTGGGTTGCTTAAGGTTGTTGGCTCAGCACGTGCCACAGCCGCATTTGACCCCAGCTGTGCCTGATGCCACAGCTTGTGCCCTGTCCACAAGGTGGGCAGGCAAGGAGGCCCTAGTTGTCAGGCGGATGGGTGCCTGCCCTGGGAAAACAGACCCCATGCCCCCAGAAAAAGAAAAAAAAAGTAGGTCCAGATCGAGTGGAGAAGGCTCAGCCTCAGGTTCCTCCTCTGGAGGAGGAGGAGATGGCCTGTCTGTCACAGGGTTGCAGCAAGCTGGGGCGGGGGGTGGGGCCCGGGGTGCACAGGCGGGCTGTTCCCCCTCAGTCGAGGAGCATGTCCTGGCCGCGGCGACCAGGGGCCGAGGGCGTGCTGGGCGCATCGTGTTGACCGGTCGGTGCTCCCTGCCCTCGCCTGCCCCTCTGTGCAGAGCAAAGCCGCCGGGACGACCTGGAGAGCCTGGGCTACGTGCTCATGTACTTCAACCTGGGCTCGCTGCCCTGGCAAGGCCTCAAGGCAGCCACCAAACGCCAGAAGTACGAGCGGATCAGCGAGAAGAAGATGTCCACACCCATCGAGGTCCTCTGCAAAGGCTACCCCTGTGAGTAGCCCTGGGGACCCCTGAGGCCCCTTCCGAGGGGGAGGCGAGGCCTCACAGAGTCCTGTCTGGGCGGACAGGAGGCCTGGCTGTGAGGCACTTGGCATCCCCCGACCAGCTCCTGCCTCACCTCCCAGGGCCTGAGCGTTAGGGAAAGGGGGTCCCTCCTCCTCCCGAGTCTCCTTTCCTCCCTCCTCGAACTCTCCACGCCTGACGCTTTGGTCACCGAATGTGTGGGCTTCTTCCCCCACCTTGCAATTCTGTGGGACCCCAGCTGGGTGTCCTACCATTTACCTCGATCCTGACACTGTCTCCCTGGAGATGGGATCAGTCCCACAACTGTGGCCGCCAACTGACACCCCGGCCAGCCCGCCTGTGCTTCCGACCCACACCCGGGTTCCTGCGACTCCCTCCCCGAGCGTGATTAACGGGCCAGCGCAGCTCCCAGATCTCAGGGAAACACACTTAGCAGTTCACGGAGGGGTGTGATGAAGGACACAGGTGGACGGGCAGGTGAAGGGAGGCACAGGGCGAGACCTGGGCGGGTCTCGGATACAGGAGCTTCCTTCCCCACGGCATGAGGGTGTGTCACCCAGTGAAGGCTTCCTGCACCATCAGAGACCCCATTTCTGGAGAAGTGGGGGGGGGGGGGCTGAAAGTTCCAAGCTCCTAACCGTGGCTTGTCTTGCTAGTGCCCAGCCCCCACCAGCAGCCCACCCAGCGTCACCCCAATAGGACAAGAGCTGCTGCTGGTGCTCTTACCACTTAGAAGTTACGGGGTTTTAGGAGCCCCGTGTCAAGGGCGGGGTCAAAGAGTAAACATTAGGGCAAGGGCTGTTCTTAGCACCGAGGAAGTGACAAGGGTGTGAGGAACTGGGCCAGGAACAGGGCCAGGGGCCAGTGTGTATGTTTTCTGTTCTCTCGCCCCCAGTTTCAGGGGGGAAGTGGAAGTCTCCCCCCCCACCCCCCGCCCGTGGCTTAGGTCGCGCTGGGAGTCCCAGTCGGGCTCCTGGCTGTCCTTTGGGTCCGTGGCAGCCATTGACCTGCCCCCTCCTAACCCCCAGCGTGGGTGACGAGAGCTGAGCACGAGGCGGCAGCGCCCACCCGCTGAGGGCTCACCCCTTCGTCGCGCACAGGTCCGCCGTCCTCGTGCTCATAGACCCTGTTCACGGCAGGTTTCGGGGGTCAGCGCCGTAGGGAGAGCCACAGTCCCTTCGTCTTCGTCTTGCCCCCCTTGGATGGAAAGTGCAGGGGCAGTGGGGGGTCGGACGGCTGCTGGGGCCCCGCAAGCGTGAGCCTCACTGTGGCCTCTTCCGTCCCCGTCTCCCGCCAGCCGAGTTCTCCACATACCTCAACTTCTGCCGCTCCCTGCGGTTCGACGACAAGCCCGACTACTCCTACCTGCGCCAGCTCTTCCGCAACCTCTTCCACCGGCAGGGCTTCTCCTACGACTACGTGTTCGACTGGAACATGCTCAAATTCGTGAGTCACCCGGAGGCCGCGGCGCGCTTGGGGGACTGGTCGGGGGAGGCCCTGGCGCCCGAGGCCAAGGTGACCCTGTGGTGGGCGGGGCTCCCCGAGGACAGGCGCTGTGAGCCGCACCTCGAGCCCCCACGCTGCCCCCACTCCTGTCTCGTCAGTGCCGACAGCTTGTGCCGCCACGGTCAGCAGGGCCCGCGCGGGGCATTGCCCCGCACCCGACCCAGGAGGACCTGGCTGGGCCTCCGGTCCCTCCTCGGCCCCCGCGGCCGGGCGTGGATGGCGCTGGCGGGCCCCCCCACCGTCATGATTGCCGCCTACACCCTCCTGCTCTTGTTGTTCTGCGCGGCCCAGGCGGCCGCCTTCACTGCAGCCCCTCTGGCCAGCCTGGACCCCTTCGGTGTGGTCTCCCTCTTCCTGGTCACGGGCCCCTGGGTCTTGCTAGGCTGCTGCTCTGTCTCCCTCTGTTGAGAGCCTGGCAGGGGGGTTGGGGGGAGTCGTCAGTGTGCCTGGAGCTGTGGCATCAGGAATCGAATGACTTGTTTCACGTCTCTTCTGGAAAAGGGGGCTCCCCCGAGCCAGGCTCAGCCCCGTGACAGCGAGGCTATTGCGCTGCCCTGCCCCTACCCCCCTCCCAGTGCCGGGCCCGCGTTCCCACACACATACTGGTAAGGACCCTCCGAGGCCTGGCCCTTCCAAGGTTTACCGCTTGGCCAGGTGAGCACAAGAGGCTGAGCCTCCGCTGTGCTTTCTGTGTCCCTTCTAGGTGCCCGGCGCCCCTGGGCACCCAGGGCCCTGCAGGTAGGCCGGTGGAGGAGGTGGAGGAGCTGCCCCCCCAAAACTACTGGCCTATGGTCTGGACTCCAGGGCCTCAGTTCTGACAGCACCGGGTGCCTGAGCCCATCGGGGCCAGGCCCGAGAAGGTGTCCCTGGGCATGGGGGAAGGGGTGTGTGGCGGAGAAGGCCCTGCCCACAGATTCTTGGGGATGATTCAGCAGCCTGATGCACAGAGCTGGGAGGAGGGGTGACGTTCCCTGCCCCGGAGGCCTGGAGGGCCTAGGGCTGGGCACCAGGAGCAGCTCAGCCAGACCCCTCAGCAGCCTCTGTACTGACCCCGAGCTCATTAAATGTCCCCACCTGCACCCACGTCACTCGAGCCTCCTTTCCTCACGGCCTCGGGCGCTCTGGCAGGCGCTTGGGACCGAGGCCCTGTTCTGGATGGGGGGCAGCGTGCGGTCTTGTGCCTCTTCTCGGGTCTCAGACGGGGGCCTGGAACCGCTCCCTAAGGTGTGGGGTGGAGGCTGGGCAGAGACCAGGGTTTCCAGGGGAGAGGTTGGAGGTGGCATTGGGCACCTTTCACCGGATTTTCCAGCTGGGAGTGTGGCCGAGGGCCCGGGCCAGCTCTTCCCGCCACAGGGCGCCTCCGGGGAGTCGGACGTGGGACCCTCGCTCGCCATGTGGGAAGTCATCCCAAAGCCTGGGTCTGGGAGGGGCTTGGCCCTCTCTCAGTTCAGCTGCAGACACAGGTGTTGCATTGCCATTCAGTGTGGCGGCCACTGGCTACGAGGGTTGCGTTTTCATTGATTCAAATTAACCCGAGCTGAAAATGTCGCGGTCAGTCCCGCTGGCTGCATTTCAAGTTCTCAGGAGCCTCGGGGGGCTGCCTAGTGGCTGCCGTGTCTGGTGAGGCCGAGGTGGACACGTCCGTCGCAGAAAACCGCCGACAGTGTTGCACTAGAGGCTCCTCAGAGCCTCCCGTTGCGTCGCATCGTCTGCCGACAAGATTCTGTCTCCTCGGCCGCGGGCTAGCTCCCCCCAGGCTGGCCCTCCGGCCCCTCCCGAGGTCCCCTTTGCAGCAGGCCCTGGAGTCGAGCTGAGCAGAGGTGCACGCGGCCTTCTCCAGCACTGACCTCTGGCGTGACGGCCAGCGAAGGGAGGAGTGGGCACCTTGAGACCCACCACTGTGCTGAGCTCAGCCACTCCCGTTGCCCCCTGGCAGAAGCGCCTGCAGATACTCGCCAAGGACCTAGCATGCCTTTCAGCGGAAGCCAGGACCCTTGCACAGCGCCCCCTGCGGGAAGCCTGCAGCGCCTGCCAACAGATGGGTGCCATGCTGGGCACTGGGCCAGACTGGGCGGCAGGGAGATCCGCCCCTGACTGGGAGCCTCCCTCCTTGGAGCAGCCACCCCCTAGTGTCCAGTGTGAGGCCTGGAGTCTGCAGCCCCGGGAGCCTGGGTGCAACCGGCTGCCAGGGAGAAACGACTGGGCCCAGGACGGGTCCGCGCAGCACAAGGCAGTGGCTTGGATGTGGCCTTGTCTTTTCTTGTGGGCAAATAAAAGCCGAGGGACCTCCCTGGCATGCGTTTCTCAAGCCATCACTCGGATGGAAACATGGAGAGGAGCTCACCTCAGGCCTCGGGCCTGGCCGTGGTCCAGGCCGCTGCAGCCACAGAGGGCAGGGGCTGTGCGCCTCCAAGCGCATCTCTGGAGTCCCCACCCGGGGAGTGGGTGCTTACCTCCACCAGGAGGTTCCTGAGTGGGTGCAGCAGCTCTCGCCGCTCAGGTTTGCTGTGGTTCTGGCTGAGCTGCTCTCTGCAGCCTGTCATGAGGGGGTGGGAGCCAGGAGGAGACTAGAAGACTGGAGGTCCCAGGCCTGCCTGCCTGGACAGGCTGTGGGTGGGAGGATGGGATGTTGGCTTCTAGAATGTCCTGCTAAGTCCTCTGGGGGAGCCGAGAGCAGAACAGGACTAAGTTCACAACCAGCTCTGCCGTGAGCTGTGTGGCCCCAGGCAGGTCAGGATGCCTCTCTGGGCCTCCGTTCCTTACTAGGATTCGGGGACTATTTTGACCCCCAGCCACTACCTCTCAGAGTCGCTTAAAGGAAAGGGCCTTCCCTGTTTCCTAAAGACAGTTGGGCCTTCTCGGCCCGTTCCCCGGGAGACATGGGGCTCGCGAGAGCCCGCACCCCGTGCCCGTGAGCAGGCCCCAACTCAGCCCACAGCTCTCTCCTCCACAGATGCGGCCCCCCTCTCGCCAGCCCCCTGCCCTTCCCCGTGGACGACCCCAGGACCAACTAGGTAACGCGGCCGGATGCCGCTCCTACGCCATGCTCCCCGCTCTGGGCCTCCCCCTTTCCTCTGCTCTCGGGGTGGCAAGTGGCTGGATGCCAGGGCCCCTGGGGCTCACACACCCCTCTGCCCAGCCTGCCTGCTGGGTGTCTTCTTTCTCCGTGGGGCGTCTGGCCCCTTCCTTCTCCAGCTCCCCTGAGCGCCCATGTGAAGGCAGGCAGCACCTGTGTGGTGGTGGCCCCCTCGGTACCTGCCAGGAGCCATTGCCGGGTCCAGGGGCAGGGGACAGGCAGCCCTTTGAAAAGATCCCCGGCTGGGAGGCCGGGTTCGAGTCCTGGCCTGGCCTCAGCAGCCTTGTAACTCCCTCTCTGGCCTCTGAGCGCCTGCCCTGCTATGCGGGGAAGCTTCGAGGAGCCGAGGGCTCTCTATACATGGAGGGGACCAGGCTGGGAGGCCATAGGACATTAGCCCTCCTGGTCTGACTGGCCCTCTGAGACCAGGGCAGAGTGCCCCCCCCCACACACACACATCCAGCTTCCGCCTTCCTCGGGGCAGGTTGTGGTTCTGTTTCTCTGTGCTGTGCGATCATGGGTCGTTGCCAGGCCTCTCAGGCTTCCTGCTGTGGGAGGAGGTTGGACCAGAGGGTGTCTGCGATGCCCCTTCCCCAAGATGCCCCGCGGGGCTGCTGGACCCCAGAGCACCCTGACCTCGCAGGGCTGACCAGGCCTCATCTTGCCTCCCCGCAGGGTGCAGCCCGGAATCCCGAGGACGTGGACCGGGAGCGGCGAGAGCACGAGCGCGAGGAGAGGATGGGGCAGCTCCGGGGTTCTGCGACCCGGGCCCTGCCCCCAGGCCCGCCTACGGGGACCCCCGCCAACCGGCTCCGCAGTGCTGCCGAGCCTGTGGCCTCCACCCCAGCCTCCCGCATCCAGCAAGCTGGTGAGCAGGGACCTGGGGCAGTGAGCTGGGCCCAAGGGGGGGCGGGAGGGTGGTCAGGCCCCTGGACACTGAGGGCTGCTTCCCCCGGCCTCGCCCCCCAGGCAATACTTCTCCCAGAGCGATCTCACGGGTCGACCGAGAGAGGAAGGTGAGCATGAGGCTACACAGGGGCGCCCCGGCCAACGTTTCGTCCTCCGACCTCACTGGGCGGCAAGAGGTCTCCCGGATTTCAGCCTCACAGGTGAGCTGCCCTCACCCCAGTCCTGCTGTGCTACCCAGCTGAGCCCGAGCCCGCAGGGGAGGGACTCACAGCTCCTGCCTTCAGGAAGCCCCCGTACGTCCCCTTTAGCACAGGGTAGAGGCCGGAATCCTATCCAGTGGCCCCACTTAGGGGCCATGTTTGGGCCAGGGAAGTTGGGGAAGAGGAATCCTGGTTGACAAAGGGGGTTGTCCTGGCAGAGGCGGGAGGAGGCCTGCTCTGGTCCACAGTGGAGGGGTCTCAGCGGATCAGGCCAGGAGCCGAGTGTCGGGTGGCCAGGCTCCGATGTGCATGGCCTGGAGCAACTGCTCCAGGGTCACTGGGGTCACACCCTTGCCTTGGCTCTTGGGCCTTGGCGGGTGGGGTGCAGCTCGGTGGGGAGACTTTCCCCGAGGCCGGCAGCTCATCCCTTCCCCTCTCTGCCTTCCCTCCCCAGACAAGCGTGCCATTTGACCACCTCGGGAAGTGAAGGGAGCTCCATCGGACCAGTATTTGATTAGGTGAGTTGATAGCCGGTGCAGACGCGGCCCCGCCCACTCCTGTGGCCCCAGGAGGAGACCAGTGTGTGCTGTGGAGGGCAGGGAAGTTGCAGATGGTACCAGGAATCCTGAGCCAAGGGCCTTCGAGGGAGTTGAAAACCTCTGAGCAGGCCTGGCCCACACCCATGTGCTAACGTCTGCTGGAAACCCCTTTCTCTGACCTCCACACCCCCTTTGCTGTAACATAACCTGCCGTCAGCAAAGACCTTCGGCCTCCACAAGCCCGGGCGTGAGCCTCCTGGACTCCCCGTGGCCGCCTGAGCCCCTGAGTGGTGTATAGCAGCTCCCACTGCGGGTCTCTGAGCCTGGGGAGCATGTGCGTAACAGGCTGGGCTGGGACCTCACGCCAGGAGCCGGCCTGTCCGTGGCACATTGTGGCTGGGGTGGCTGCTCACCGAGAGGGCAGGAGGAGAGAGAGAGTGCCCTTCCTTGGAAACGAAGCACCTACTGTGTGCCCCAGACAGGGGACCAAGTGCAAAGACTCGGGAAAAGGAGACGGGAGGTGAAGGGCGTCTGGCAGATGGGTGGCCAGAGCAAATGCACCTCTAATCTTTTTCTCATTTTTTAGTGTCTTCACTGTATTTTCTTTTAAAAAAACAAGAAGAAGATGGGGAAAAAACCACTCAAAAGAACAAAAAACAGCAAAAACCCAGCACAAAAGCGACGATTGATTTTGTCTCTTTAATTTTTTAATTTTTTTTTTTTTTTTTTTTTGCCAATGGCAAGAAGATGAGATGCTCTCAGCACCGAGGATTCTTGTCTCTGCATTATCCGCTGCCCACCGCCTTCAGGCTGCCAAAGGCTTCCCCAGACACCAGGCCACACGCGCCGGACGCCCGCCGAGGCCCTGCCCAGTGATGCTGAGGCCGGGAGAGGGACAGCTCAGCCCTGCAGGCCATGAGGAGGTGGCCGAGGAGCCTGGGGGTTTGATTGTTTGGGTGGAGATGGTCTCACCAGATGTTCTTGAGCCCCAGAACCACAGGAGACTCACAGACGCCGCTGCCCAGGGCGATGGTGGCTGGCTTTCCGTGTGGGCTTTTCCCAGTGTCGCCCGAGTGTTTGGACCATCCTTTGCCTTTGCAAGGGAACTTCAGCTGTGGGCAGTAAGGTGATGGGGGCCGAGCTTCCTCCTGTGCCTGTGTGTGCGTATGTGACCTGCGTCTCCCAGGATGGCAGGACCTACCCCACCTGCCGGCGGAGTTTCTGTTCTCATCCTGCGTGCGTCTCAAGAAGGGCACAGAGTGTCCTTGCCACCACCAGCCCCTCACCACCCTGCAGCAGCCCTACCCCTAACCCCTGGAGACTCCTTCCAGAAAGCACCTGACTTTCCTGGTCCTGGGGCCACCCCCCTGCACCCTGCCTTTCCAGCTTGGAGCCTGGGTCAGGGCTGGGCGCCGACTTAACTGCCCTCCTAGTTAACACCCGTTTTTATTTTTGTTTGTTTTCTCCGTGTGTGTATTTCCTAATTTATTTACCTCTGTTTCCCCTTCTTTCTTTTTCTTTCTTTTTTTTTTTTAATTAAAGAGCAAAGCTTTTTATAACTTTGTAATTTAAAAAACTGAAAAAAAAAATACTGAAGAACTTTGGGGGGAATTTTGTACTTTTTTCCTGTGTAAATATTGGACTTTTTTGAGCTTTATTGTGGTTGTTCATTTGAAGTAATAAAGTAGAAAAGGATAAAGCGACATGGGCAGCCCACAGTCCACCTCTTTGCTCCGGGGTGTCTGCTCAGCAGGCCTGGGAAAGCGTATGGCTGGGGGTGAAACCGATGCTTCGAGAACCCAGTACAGACCACCTGGGAGCAAGTTCTGACCGCCGAGGGCGGGGCTGGGGTCTGAGAATCTGCATCCTAACAAACTCCAGGGGGTGCCCAAGGCTCAGGGCGCAGAATAGAAAGGTTCAGACAGTGCTTCCCAACATTGTCTTATCCTGAGTGAGGTCTGCTCATCTCCGACTTTGTGTGGGAAAGTCAGAGATGAAGTCATCGGCCCAAGCTCATGCGGCTCTGGCCAAGGAGCCCTGCCAGGGAGGGCACTGGGGTCAGGGGTCAGTGGCGGCTGTACCACAGGTGACCTCGGTGATGCCTTCATCGGAGCCTTGATGAAGGGGCAGCCCTCAGCCCAGCCTGCCTTGTCTCACCAGCTTATGAAGAATCTGTCTATCAGCCTGCATTTATCCACACGGTTTGCTTTCCTATTTCTCCTTAACCCAAGAGCAGCTGTTGCCACAGTCTCCACCCACTGATAAGAGCAAAGCTACTTGACCCCTTGACCGGATGGGAGATGCTGGAGGGCTCAGAGGTTCCCTGGGGCACTTTGAAGCCCTGGACGTAGCTGGAAACCCCTAGAGTTAGGGTCCCTTGCAGTGCGGTGATAGAGGACACTAAGCGGGTCCAGGCCGCCTGTCACTACTTGAGTCAAATTAAGCAGAGAGAAGATTGAATCATATACGAGCCTTCATTCCAGTAATGCAGGCGGTATGGGAGGGCAGCAGGTCACCGTGTAAATTCTCTAAGAGCTACTAGCCAGCTGATTATACGGGGCTAAGGAAGAAAGCCGGGTGCAAGGGGGATGGCTAGGATAATGGCTGTGGTCTTGAAGTCCTGATAACAAGGTAGATCATTTTCGATGGTATTGAAACCCAGCTCCTGCCCTAGTGGACTCAAGGGTTCTGGGCTCGATTTCGGTCAAGGGCACACACCTCGGTTGCAGGCTCCTCCCCGGCCCGGCCCTGGTCTGGGCTTGTGCAGGAGGCAACCAATCTGTGTTTCCCTCACGTGGATGTTTCTCTGTCCCTCTCTCTTCCACTCTCTCTAAAACTCAGTGGAAAGATAACCTTCGATGAAGGTTAACAACAACAAAGCCTTAGAAAGGACAGCGTTCTGAGGCAAACTCCTGGAGGGGTCAGGGTCCAGGCACAGCCACCAAATCAAAGCACTTCCTGTCATGTGTTCTCAAATGTATTTTCTGAGCAATGGGCCCATCTGGCCCACAGCACCCTTATCTTCCTGCAGCTGTTTCCCTTGCGGCCCCCTTCCAGGTTCCCAGGGTCTGTAAGGAGACCTCTCGCCTATGAGGGGTGAATGATCATTAAGCTACTGTGGTCCTGCCCCCTTTCACTGGCCTTTGAAGACGCTGTGGCCCCACACCCTGGCCCTGGCCCGGCCGAGGGTCTCCTGTTGACCCTCCAGGGGAGCTTTCGGCAAAGGCAGGTCCTTGTTCATAGCCGTCAGGGGTAGGGGGTGTTCCCCAAGCCTAAGGTGACCAGATTTTAACATTGGTAAAGCGGGACACCATTGACGGGAGTGGGGGGGGGGGTTATTATTATTATTATTACTTAAAATATTTCAAAGAATAGTACTTATGTCTCTTTCCAAAAATCGGGACTTTTTAAAAATACTGTGGGACGCGGGACAAATTGTTAGAAATCGGGACTGTCCCTCCAAAAGCAGGACGTCTGGTTACCTTACCCAAGCCCCCCATAGGGCCCTGATTTAAAGGCCGTGAGTCCCAGGAAGACCTTCCTGGGGTGCAATAGAGTCTGATCCCAAACCTCTGGGGGGGCCCCCTGAGGACCCCTCTGGGCGGGCATCTGACCTCAAACACTTAAGTGTGAAATGACCAACTAAGGGCTCTGGGTGTGTGTGTGTGTGTGTGTGTGTGTGCGCGCTAGCCTTTTAGTTCCTGTGTGGCTCAGTGGTTGAGCTTCGACTTAGGAACCAGGAGGTCATGGTTCAATTCCCGGCACATGCCCGGTCACGGCTGGATGCCCAGGGTGGTGTGTGCAGGAGGCAGCTGACCAATGATTCTTTTTCATCATTGATGTTTCTATCTACCCTGTCTCTCTCCCCTACTCTCTGAAATCAATAAAAATATATTTTTAACGAAAATCTTAGTTCCTTATAACACTAGTGTGCTTATTTGCTCTGATAGCATATGTAAATTTTAATATTACTACTAAAAAGTACTCTTGACCTAACCGGTTTGGCTCAGTGGATAGAGCGTCGGCCTGCGGACTGAAGGGTCCCAGGTTCGATTCTGGTCAAGGGCATGTGCCTTGGTTGTGGGCACATCCCCAGTGGGAGATGTGCAGGAGGCAGCTGATCGATGTTTCTCTCTCATCGATGTTTCTGGCTCTCTATCCCTCTCCCTTCCTCTCTGTAATAAATCAATAAAATATATAAAAAATAAATAAAAAGTACTCTTATGAAGTAAAGAACTTTTTTAAATTAAAAGATAAGTTTATTTGGGCTAAACTGACAACATTGCCAAGGAAGCAAGATCTCAAATCTTGCCCCGAAGAATCACAGTTTTGCAGTTTGTTCTATACGTTTAGCGTTAGGGAAGGAAGAGGCAGGGATTGGATTATTATGGGAGGGTTAACGGGAAAGCGGTTACGCTTCTGAGAGATCTTGTCGTGGGATAGCTGTCTACCTCTGAGGTCACCAGCTTCTCATCCTAGAGGAAACTTTGATGTCCCTTGTAGGTGGAGGCAAGAGTAGGTGTCCCTTCATGATTAGGTGCCTGATAAGGTCCCTTCCGATGAGATGGGAGAGTGTCCCTTTCGTTGATGTCCTGATTTGAAGCGGGGAGCCAGTGTGCCCAATGGGCCCATGCTGGTGCCAGCACCGGGTCCGGGTCCTGGGGGCGGGGGGATGTGCAGGCTCTTCAAAACCCTGCCAGTTCCCTGACCGGTGTGGCTCAGTGGATAGAGCGTCGGCCTGCGGACTCAAGGGTCCCAGGTTCGCTTCTGGTCAAGGGCATGTGCCTTGGTTGTGGGCAACATCCCCAGTGGGGAGTGTGCAGGAGGCAGCTGATCGATGTTTCTCTCTCATCGATGTTTCTGGCTCTCTATCCCTCTCCCTTCCTCTCTGTAAAAAATCAATAAAATATATATTTAAAAAAACACCAAAAAACCCTGCCAGTAACGCCAAGGAAATGTCGGCGTAAGAAACATCCAAATTTGTAGAGAATTTTTGTGAGTTTATTGGAGCCAAACAGATGACACTGCCGGGAAGCAAGGTCTGAAATGCTCCCTGAAGACCTTTCTGTCCCTGGCGAGGAGCTCCCCGACGCCGCGCTGCCAGAGTGCGGTGCCCGGGGGCCTTGGAGTCACCCTGTTCTCTGTGGTTTTTAGTGATTTTAATAATGGGTTCGCGCTCCCCCTTTTTGGTTTAATTTTATTTTTTGGAGATCCCGTGCGTGAAAATGAAGCAATAAAAAGATTCACTGCATCCTTGCCCCCCACTGTGTTCCCACTCACCATCCCCGGGTGCTGGTTTCTGCGTCCTGTGTTTCTCACTCAGGGAGCTGATGCACATGGGAGGGTGGCAGCTGACAGCTGGGAGGAAGTGACATTTCAGCTGAGGTCAGAGGGTGACCTCAGGATGCATCAACCATGCCATCAATTTATTTTTCATAAGATTGGCAGGTAATCGCCAGGGAGTTTGGCCCAGACGGGAAGGGCAAACATGCCAGGTTGTGAGTCATTTTCATCTCATGCGGCAAACACGTGCTGGGTTGTATGGGTGCTGCGCCGGGCCGAGGTGGGGCAGAGTTCAGCACACAGGGTCGGAGGCCAAAGGCCCACGTGACCCCTCTCTGACCTCGGGTGTTGTCTGGGTCTCAGTTTTCTCCTCTGTGCAGATGGGGTGGTCCTATCTGCTTTAGATAGTTGGGACTGAGTTCGTTGAGAGCTCACTGCTCCACGCCCTGGTCCTAGCCCTGTGCTCACAAACTCCTGAGGCAGGTGTATTACGGCGCCCATTTTATGGATGAAGACACTGAGGCACAGAGAAGACTCCTGGCTCCACAGCCCACGGAACACTCAGCCGTGGTAACACATTTTTCCCCCCAATCCTCATTCGAGGATATGCTTTTGTTGATTTAAGAGCGAGAGGAAGGGCCCACCGGTGTGGTTCAGTGGTTGAGCATTGACCTATGAGCCAGGAGGTCACGGTTCGATTCCCGGTCAGGGCACGTGCCTAGGTTGTGATGTCAATCCCCACTGGGAGGCGTGCAGGAGGCACCTGATCGATTATTCTCTCTCATCATTGATGTTTCTCTCTGAAATCAATAAAAATATATATTTAGAAAAAAGAGCGAGAGGAAGGAGAGAGAAACATCATCTGCTCCCCTTGCTGCACTCTGACCTAGGGTCGAACCCACAACCTTTTGGCGTATGGGACAACACTCCGACCAGCTGAGCCAGCTGACCAGGGCGACATGTTCTTAATTTTTTTTCAGTTACAGTGGACATTCACTATTATATTAGCTTCAGGTGCATCACATAGTGACTCAGCCTTTGTATCGCTTACGAAGCAATCCCCGTGGTACGTCTAGCAGACACCTGACACAATACAGTTCCTACAGTGTTATGAACTATAGTCCCCAGGCTGCACTTCACATCCCCAGAAAATACAAAGCGCCCCATTTGTATTTGTATTTCTTTACCGTTTCACCTTTTGTAACTATTTCTTTTTTTAAAAAAGCTTCTATTGACTTCAGAGAGGAAGGGACTCTGAGGGAGAAAGAGAGAAACATCAATGATGGGAGAGAATCATTGATCGGCTGCCTCCTGCGCGCCCCACAGTGGGGATTGAGCCTGCAACCCGGGCGTGTGCCCTGAGCGGGAATCAAACCCTGACCGGGCTCACGGGTCGACACTCAACCACTGAGCCACACCGGCTGGGCAGTAGCCACACATTGCAAACGCGTGCTGTGATGTTGGCTTCCAGGGGCTCCCAGCCTAGTCAGGGAAAAACTCAGACCAGCAAATGGCTCCTCCCAAACCAGAATCCGGTATGAACTGGGGACCAAGGCGGGAGGGAGTGTGTCAGGGGTCATCGAGGGATGTGTTGCACAGATCGTGGAGCCCCGGCCAGTGTGGCTGAGGCGGCTGAGCGCTGTCCTATGCGCTGCAAGGTCGCCAGTTCGATTCCTGGTCGGGGCACATGCCCAGTTGTGGGTTCGATCCCAGTTTTTCTCTCTCTCCCTCTCCCCCTCTCTCTAAAAACATATTAAAACACTTTGTAATCGGGCTTTTTCCCGCCAAATCGCGTCGTAACTGGAAGAAAGAAATGCAATAATGGTCTGACTTTACAAAGTCTATCTGAGTTGTCTTGCACGTTTTCATTGTTGAAATGCCAGGCCCTCCATATTTGACGGAATCTGTCTCTACTCATCGTTTTTGGAAAAATCTCATCTCCCACGCTTTGG
>PVJC01012789.1:0-29180 GCA_004026665.1 Murina feae | reverse complement strand
GGGACACCCTCCTCCCCACGTGCTCAAGTTTCGTGCACCTGACCTCTAGTGGTTCTATCAAATTGAAAAGGCTCCTGGTTACAATTGGTGGTGGTATATTTTCAGGTGTCTTACCTACTTTTTGGATAGGTCTGATTAATGCCAGTTTCCAATAGAAAAATCTCAAGATTAATTGCAACATTGTTGCCAACAATAGTACTATTACTTATTTTAGGTGGTGGTACTATCTTTGTTAATATCTTTATCTCATTGAGAGCAAGTCAGCTAGCTGCCAGCCACATTGTGACTACCAGGAAGGGGTTGCTTTTCTGGCCATATCACTGAGACTCACTCTTTCATGGGCCCAGGCCTTCAAAGGCTGTTTTAGCTTTTTGTTTGAAATGAGGTAGTTGCTTTGTAAAGATTGTTCCTTTTTAGTCAATAACATGCTTATAGGCTCCACACTTAGATATGAAACTGATAGTAAGTAAGCATTTTTGAAAAGTTGGTTTTATTTTCTCTTGCAGGTGTAATTCAGAGAGCAGTCTTCAAACCTTTGCCATATTGACTCGGAGTTGTCAGGGGACTCAGGCTTATGAGGAGGTACTGTCACATAAAACAGTGTCTGGTGAAGACAACAAGAAAGAGGGGAAAGGATCGGAAAAAGAAGCTAAAACACTGTAGAAAACCATGGTAGGTTACTATTTATGTTTCTTAATTACGTTATGAAAGATTCCAATAGTTTAAAATTGAAAGTGTTAACAGGAGGGCAAGTGAAAAACAGTGGTGTTAATTTTTGGCTCTAGTGCATCAGATAGAGAAGGCACTCTGCCATTTAGGCAAAGAAATGAGTTCAGATTTATTATGAGCCCTTTAAACCACAAGATGGAGCCCCATGAGCCTGCAGACCATAAATTATTAAGTACAAAGGAGGGTATGTTCATAAATAATATTTTCTAATAAAACTGGCATCAGCAAATATACCAATGGCTAATGTGATCTTGAACTTGAAGTTGTGTAATTTTCTTTGAATTCAGATGTTTTTCCCCATGGAAATAAAAAAAAATTTCAATGTGTATAAAATGTGTATTTAACTCGAAAAGCCACCTTTTCCCACATTCTTTTAAAATAATAAGGTTAAGTGTATTGGGGACACTGAACTGAATATCAAGGAAATCTTGTTTTCTGTGGAAAGTTCATACTTTTGAATTTGAGATGTTAGATGAGGTCATAACCTCTGGTGCCTAGTTTTTTAATTAGTAAAATGTGTTGGATTATTTCCACCTAGTATTTTGTTTCAGGAGGATGTGTGAATTTTTCCCCTCTAGTGTATAACTGAGAAAAGGTTTGAAAAACATAAATGGGGAAAAAACACAAACATATTAATTATCAGTATGTTTGAAATACATTGTTTAGTAAATTTGATAGTGTTTCTTTAAGTGTTATTTGATTTTTAAAAAGTTGTAGGAATTATAACTTAGTTGAATTGCTCTTTAGAGGAGAAATTCTAATATTTTAGTTCTGGATGGTGGGGAATTTGTTGACTTGGGATTTTCTCTGTCCCTAGTTTTATGGTGAGATGTAAAAAAGGACACTGATTTGTGTTTCCTCCCATATGAATTATTCAACACTTAAGCTCATTTATCTATTATGGTCTTGATATTCTTACAGTTTAAAGAAATGCTTTTTTATATATATTACTAGAGGCCCGGTGCACAAAATTTGTGTGGGCGGGGGAGCGGGTTCCCCTCAGCCCCTAACTGCCCCCTCCTGCCAGGCTGATCACTTCTAACTGCCTCTGCCTGCTGGCCTGATCGCCCCTCACTGTCCCTCCTGCTGGCCTGGTCACCCCTAACTGCCCTCCTGCCAGCTTGATCACCCCTAACTGCCTCTGCCTGCTGGCCTGAGCACTCCCAACTGCCCTCCCCCTCCCCACTGCTGGCCTGTATCTCGGTCATTTGATGGAGCCTCACTAACCCCCCTGCTGGCCTGGTTGCCCCACATAGTGTGCTATTTGTTTGCCCCTCACTAACCTCCCTGCCAGCTTGGTCTGCCTACACAGCCTGCTTCTCGGTCGTTTGTTCATTTGGTTGCCCTCACTAACCCCCCTGCTGGCCGGGTCACCCCACACAGCCTACTGCTTGGTTGTTTGACTGCCCTCACTAACCCTCCTGCCAGCCTGGTCACCCCACACAGCCTGCTGCTTGGTCGTTTGGTCGCCCTCACTAACCCTCCTGCTGGCCTGGTCTCCCTACATAGCCTGCATCTCAGTCCTTTGGTCACCCCTCACTACCCCCCTGCTGGCCTGGTCGCCCCACGCAGCCTGTTTGGTCATCTGTTTGGTTGCGATGTCGCTTAGGTTTTTATAATTTCTTCTCTAGTTTATTTTAAATTTAGCTTTGATTTTCTGGTGTAGAAATTTTGTGTTTTTATATAATTTAATTGGTTGGTAGGTCGTTTTCAGTTTCTTCTATTGTTATATCTCATATTTTAATGAGAACTTTCTATTTCTGCATAGTTCTTTCAGTTTAAATTTTTAATACTTTAAAAATCTATTTGGAGTTTATTTGGGTAAGTAAGATCACCCTCCAATTTGTTTTGTCATATTGTTTATTGAACTCTTTCTTTCACCACTGTTTTATGATGTGTGTCCTTTTACGTCCTGTTGGCTGTTGGACTTAACATGAGCAGTCTGTGTTATTTTTGAGAGAGACACCAAGGGCTTGTATTACATAGCAATCTAATTTTACTATGGTGAGGCCAGGCTGTAGGACTGAGAAATCTAAGTAATTTAGTAAATCATCATAAAACTAAATGACGGAGAAAATCCAAAGTTAGCATATTTTTTCCTATCCAGAACAAAATTATTTTAATAGAATTTCTTCTCTAAAGAGCAACTCAACTAAGTTTAATCCTTAGAACAACCTAGCATTTTCTAATTCATTATATGGTTCTTTTGGGATATATGAGTAAATCTTATGAAATGAAAAGTTTGTGGCAGAAGAAACTCTCGTTAGAGACTGGTTGTGGACTTTGAGTTAGAAAGACATCTAGATATGATTTTTTTAATCTAGAGCAAAGAAAGCTTCTGTGATTGCTTTTAGTCTTTTTTTTATTTAATAACAGGGTTTCAAAGGATTACTGACCTTTTTAGTTATAGTATGCTGTATATTATAGGGAATAATTATACTGTAGTATTAATTTACAAATTAATTGGTTAATTTGTTTAAATTAATAGATTTTTTAAATACTGATATAAAAGCAAAGAACACTGATAAAATTGTGAATCTTTTATTTTGAAGACTTTAAAGCCAATATTTACCACCTACTAGTGCATAATTTCATGTAAGTAAAGACATTGTAGCCATCCTTAAAAACATAGAATACTTTTGGCTTTATGACAACTCAACAAGTTATCCTGGTTCATTTTTTTTGCATTAGTACAAGTGTGTTTATGGTATTTGTAAATTTGGAAATATTTAAGGTTTTTGATGTGACTTATGAGTGTGAAGGATCTACTCTATTATATTTTCATGAAATTCATCCTATTGCTAGGCTTTCATCTGTATCACTGATTTCTAGACCAGTCATTTTAATTATTGCTTTTTAAATTTTTGATATTTTGTTTTAACACAATGGCACCATCCATTATTGTGGAATATTTCTTACTTTCACTGATTTTTTTTCCACCTCAAAAGAGCTATAAAATTATATTCAGTATTAGTACCCTATCCTTAGGGTATTTTGATTGAGAATGTAATACATAGGTAAATTCGTTTGGGAAGTTGATTTCTTTAGCAATATAAGGTGGGGCAAAAGTAGGTTTACAACTGTTCATATGGAAAATAATACAATAATTAATAAATAACAATTCAAGAATAATTTGTTTCATGTACTCACAATTGTAAACCTACTTTGCCCCACCCTGTATGTATTTTTCTTGTTCTGGAATTTGGAATGTCCCCTGCCAATCTTTTTTAAGGGATTAAGGCCTTGCACCAAAGTTTTAAATGACAAACAGTAAATAGTATTCTAGTGTGTCTATAGTTCATACACAATGGTGTACTTTGTATTATTACTGTATTATAAAATCTCAATTTTTTAAGGTGCGGAAATCTCTAGCAGCTTGGAAAGGAGAGACTGGGTATCACGAGTTGTCATCATGCATTTCCAGATACTCTCTGAAAGCTAGGAAGTGTCTTTCTAGCAGATAATGTGTGATGTGGGCGACTTTTTCTGAAGTGGTATTCAAAACACAGATTCAGCTAAAAGGTAGCATATACATCCTACCAAGTATGACCTAGGTGAACTGTACCAAACACGAATGAAAGATCTTCAATTTTTTGGTGTGTTCAGTAGAATGGGGTTTTCCTTCTTATTCCTGAGCAATTTTTTACTTTCTCAGCATTAACTATTTCACAATGGTTTGACAAGTAATGCTATGACTTGACTTAAATATATTTGTCATCTTTTTCAGGTAACTTTTTTTTTAATTGAGGTAATTGTTCTCTTTCTCCTTCTGACAGAGATCTATTAGGTCTTTTGCCAATGATGATCGCCATGTTATGGTGAAACATTCAACAATCTATCCATCTCCAGAGGAACTTGAGGCTGTCCAGAATATGGTGTCTACTGTTGAATGTGCTCTTAAACATGTCTCAGATTGGCTGGATGAAACAAACAAAGGCACAAAAACAGAGGGGGAGACCGAAGTAAAGAAGGATGAAGCCACAGACACCTATTCCAAGTGAGTGTGGCTTGACTTTTGCAACACTTGACTGTAGCCCCGAAAAGCCCAGGTCCGAGCCCCCTGGGTTACGTTTGGCACATGGTGTCCTTCGTGTTTTCTTATTTATGTGATTGTGAATAAGGCAGTAAGTATTGTGGAATGTTTCTGAGTTAAATTTGAAAGGAAAGCAAGAAGGGAGGAGTGATTAGACCAGAAAAAAAAGGACCTGTGCAGGATGCCTTTTCAGAGTACACCAAGCCCTTTAAAAATCTTGTCTTTTTGGAGGTTATGTTTTGATTCAGCCTCCTAAATTCAGATATAAATTGTATTGTTTTTTGTTTCTGGGGAAATCATAAAATGTGATTTTTGTCAGGTATTTTAAAATCCTGGTATAGAAGAAAGATACACGAAAATGTATTTAAAGATACTTTTAACTGTATCTACCATGTTGATTCCTAGTGTTTTCAATACAGTAAATGCTCATTGGATATTTGTAAAATGCAAGACCTACCAGGACCCAGACCCTCCAACAATTATAGCAGAGTGCTATATGTACAGTGAGAGAATAGTGAGATGAAGCTGATGATAACTGGAGTCAGATCATGGCATTTTTTATGTCGTGTAAAAGTTTAGAGTTATTGTTTTGAGCATTATTATGACTGAAATAAGTGTATGGTTGACTTTGAAAGATGAAGCTAATTTAACTACTGTATTAACTGGGATTAAGAACATTACTTTGCCCAAAACTTGTAAATTGAGAATAGAGGTAATAGAATTTTTTTCCAGCTTTAATTCTGAATAAGTGTGATAAGTAGATAATAGTGGGAAAGTATTGATAAATTGAAAGATAGTGTAACCTTTTCATTTTCAGATCAAGGATAATTAGTATCATTTTTTAGTTGAACATAATTCCTTGACTTTAGGGGTAACATGTACATCCTATCTAGTTGTAATCTTGTTAGCTTCAAGGTTCTTGGCATCAATTCAGTTTTTCTCACATATGATGGCTTTTAAAAAGTTACTCAAATTTGGGATTCATGTTAATCTATATCTATAATAATAAAAGTGTAATATACTAATTAGACCAGACATCCTCCTGGATGTCCTACTGTCCTTCCGGATGAATTTGGGGCTGCGAGGGAAGACTGGGTCCTGGGTTCCTGCTCATGGCTGGAGGGAAGCCCAGGTCCAAGGTGCCAGAGGGAAGCCGGTGCCTGCAGCTGGGGGAAGGAATGCCTACTCCTGCAAAAATTTTGTGCATTGGACCTCTAGTTAGTAATATTATCTAACAATCTAGTTCTGTATATCCCAGTCCCTGTTCAAGTTTAATTCTCATGCACTTCATATTTGCATTGTACTTTGGAATGTGTTATGTGCCCTTTTAAACTTTTTAAAAACTGCAAAATATATAAGATAAAACTCATCATATTTACCACTTTTAAGTGGTTTTCTTTTTTAGTGGAGTTTATGCCTTCTTAATATATCTTTGGTTTGTTCTCATGGCTGGGTAGACTTTTGGAAAGTGCTCTAGTAAACTTTTGCTTACCTGAGTCAGGTCACTGTGTTTTAAAGGGTGTGTGTTTAATGTTTTTATTGATTTTAGAGAAGACAGGAGAGGGATAGAAAGATAGAAAGATAGATGAGAGATATTGATCATCTGCCTACAGGGGATTGAGCCCACAACCCCGCCATGTGCCCTAACCAGGACTCGAACAAGGGTCCTCTTGGTTCATGGGTAAATGCTCAACCATTGAGCCACACCAGCTGGACTGTTTTAAAGGTTTTTAAGAGATAATGTGCTCCACACGTTAATTTGGATTTTTAAATATCGCTCCCTAAGTTGATGATCTTGATTGTAAAGTCTTTCCATTTTGTGGACTAGTCACAGGTTGAGCATTTGTCTGGGCTTCTTCCCACATGGTAGGACCCCAGTTGTGCGGAATGATTGTTTCCTTATTTTGTATCAATCAGAGGTAGACACATCTCCTTAGAGCAAAGGTGTGTTTGATAATAGATAGATATTGTGCTCCTGTTATATGTTTAGTATCACTACACAGTGCACAAGATAGGTGAGGGCTAGCTGATGGTTATTAAGAGCCTTCTCTTGTCAGGCAGTTTATATTTTACCTTTTTACAAACTGACTCAAAAGTCAAATTGCACAAGATCCCACTATTTGTATTATTAGGACTATTAGGATTCTGTTCTTAAGCAATTATTCCCTGCATTTGGGTTGCTTGCTTTACAATACCTTCTATATTCAAATTCATTATTAACTTCAGGACTGAATTAGGACTTAGTTTTTCTGCTCAGTCATGCTGTCTTCTACATGAGAAGACAAAATATGTCATAATTATCATATAGTATTTAATAACTGAGCTAATAATGGCCAGTTAACAATAGCTACCATTATATTGCGTGCCAGTTACTGTAGCAGATTATTTTCCACAGTATTGTAAACCTGCTAGTCTGTTATTATTATACTCCTCCTCTGCCACTATTTCATTTATGATATTTTCACTGTTTCTGATTTGCTTACTAAAAACAAGTGACTTGGTATTGTTAACAAACTTTAACTTGCTTAAAAGTCACTGAATGAGTGTGTGTGGTGTTGCCAGGATTCATATTTAAGTCTGTTGGAGTCCAGATCCAGTCTTCTTAGCATCTTTACCTCGATTTCCTGTGACTAAATGTGAAAGTACAGAGCAGGGAGAGATTATGTGCTGGTTCTGGGGATCAGAAAAAAACTTTGTGAAGGAAGTAGCATGCAGTAGGTTTAGAAGATAGCGATTTGGCACAGGTAGTGAAAGTGGACGAAAAAGTAAATCTCAGTAAAGATATAGGTATGAGGGCCCAGCTGGTGTCGCTCAGTGGTTGAGCATTGACCTATGAACCAAGAGGTCCTGGTTCAAATCCTGGTCAGGACACATGCTCGGGTTGCAGGCTCAATTCCTAGTAGGGGGTGTGCAGGAAGGAGTAGATCAATGATTCCTTCGCATAATTGCTGTTTTTATCTCTCTCCATCTTCCTCTCTAAAATCAATAAAAATATATTTTAAAATAAAGATCTAGGTATGAGAAAGTATAGGGACTGTTGAAGGATTAATAGTTATTATTTATTGAGCTATTAATATATGCCAGGCTCATTAATTACCTTAAATATTTTCAGTACTCATCTGAGAGGAAGGTATTATTTCCTTTTTACAAATGAGAAAGTAAGCTAAAAAAGTCCAGTAACTTCTAATTTGTCCAATGTTAAATAAGTAAGTAAGTCAGTCAGTCAGTCAGTCCGTCCAATGCTAAGTAAGTAGCAGAGCCAGGGTTAGAACCAGGTATTTATATGGTTATTTAAATTGCCTCTCAATGTGCTGTCAGAGTGTTCAGTGGGACACCAAGAAAGTAACAGGGCGAGTGCCATCATCCGTGCAGTGCTTTTAGAAATTTATTCTGGTTGCAGGATACTGTGTACAGTAGATTGGAGATGGCGAGAGGTTAGTCAGGGTAATGAGAGGTTATTGAGATAGTATAGGGGATAGGTGGTAAGAGCCTGAAAAGAAATTAGTTTGAGGGAGAATTTACAAACTATTATTAGATTTGGGGGAATGAATATGAGAGGACAGGGAGGCAAAAAAACCAAAGATGACTGATTCTTCTTTTTTTTTCTTTTTTCTTTAAATCCTTACCCAAGGATATGTTTTTAAAATTAATTTAGATAAAGAGGAAGGGGAAGAGAGGGGAAAGCGGGGGAGACAGGGAGAGAAGGAGAGAAATACCAGTGTGAGAGAGAAACATTGATCGGTTGCCTCTTGTACTTACTCCGACCAGATCTAGAACCTGCAACCTAGGAATGTGCCTGAACAGCTATCAAACCCACAACCTTTGGACAACACTCCAACCAACTGAGCCACGTGGCCAGGGCCTGACTGTTCTTTTTTTGTTGTCATTAATCCTCCCTCAAGGATACTTTTCCATTGAGTTTTCAGAGAGAGTGGAAGGAAGCATGGGTAGATGGGGGAGAAAAACATCAATGTATGGATTTGAGAGAGTCTCATTGATTGATTGCCTCCCATATGAGTCTCAACTGACCAGGGCCAGGTGTTGAACCTGCAACCCAGGTACATATCCTTTACTGGAATCAAACCTGCGACCATGCAATATATAGGCTGACACTCTAACCACTGACCCACACTGGTCAGAGCCTAACTGTTATTAATATTAAGTAATTCTCTACACTTGGGTCACTTTCTTTAAAATGCTTTTTATTTTATTTTTTTCCTATACTTGCCACCCTTAAAGTTTCTTTGTGGTTTTTTTTGTGTGTTTTTTTTTTATTGATTTACTATTTATGAATTTCTGAGGTATGCCAGCCACTGAACCAGTGACTGGATTATTTATAATTTACTGTCTTGTTTCAGTGATCACAATTTGTTTCTCACCTTTCTCCTTTTTCTAGTTCATTCTGTACTCTGCTGACTTTTGCCCAACTCTGCTGATTTTTTGCCTCTAGCTAGAATGACTTTTTAACCAAATCAAGACTGTGCTGAAGTCAGACTTTCAGGTTGCTTTGCTTGACCTTTTAAATTTTGACCTCTCCTTTTTCTGTACTTGGAATGCAACTATAATCATGTAAAAAAAACCTGAGTGTTATGATCAAACCAACTTGAGTTTGAATCCAGGCTTTGCCATTTTACTCTCACTGTGAACCTGAGCAATTAACCAGCTGGTCTGAGATTCACAATTTTTTGTTTTTCAAATGCAGACTTGTTTGAGGTATAAATGAGAATTGTGGTATGCAGTATGTTCTCAGTTGTTACTTTCTCTTCCCCTTTCAAGCAGGTTACTGCTTTTGTATTTATACAGTGTAAGCCTCAGGAGCAGGAGTGATTGGATCTCCTTTTACTATGTTTTCCATACTCAAACATTTGCTTACTTGTTGAATGACTGGCTCAGCTTATAGTTTCACGTGTAATTAAGGAAAATGAACCCATAAGAAACTTAAAATCAAGGATAGTTGCTAACATTATTCTTTGCACCACTTACAACTTGATGTTCTTTGAGTACTTGTTCTTTTATTTACTACTGGATTTGAAATGCATATCCTGGCAAATTATCTTTGGTCTGTTCTTTCCTCAGCTCTTTGCTTTTATCACATTAAACTGCTTCCTCCATAAATTTGTGGATTCCTAAAATGATATAACTAGAAGGGATGAGCTAAGACTCATCTAGCCGATAGCCATTTGACAGTTGTGGATACTGAACCAGCAGGCATCACTAGGAGCAGAGTTCTGGGCTTTTAGATTTCCAGCCTGATGCTTTCTCAGTATACCATTGTGTACATGTTTCTCACAAATTCTTTAATTACCAATAAAAAGATAATAGGAAGAATTTTTTTAATTTGAAAAAGTGTTTAAGATTGAGATGCAGTATTTTATATTTTCCTGAGCAATATAAATGTGGTGAAAAGTTTTAAAATCTGTTGTCAGAAATATGCTCCCTAATAATTTCTTGGGGGAAGGTTGATACTATATGAGCCTTAAATTCAGACCTAATTTTATGGAATTTTGGATATTTGGGTTCATATACTCTCTTTCACATGGCTATCCAGAAAACCAAGTAATGATTAAGTTTTAGTCAGGAAATAGGTTGTAAAAATAATCATTCAGACTTTTATTTTTAGGGATCAAGGTGGTCGGACATTGTGTGGTGTAATGAGAATTGGCCTGGTTGCAAAAGGCTTGCTGATTAAAGATGATATGGACTTGGAGCTGGTTTTAATGTGCAAAGACAAACCCACAGAGACCCTGTTAAATACAGTCAAAGATAATCTTCCTATTCAGATTCAGGTGAGTACAGTTTAATTGCACCTCTAGGATAATTTGTAAAAAGATGAAAATAGGTAGTGACCTTGAATTTAATAACAAGAAATAGGTAATAGTAAAGAGTACAAACAAAAGGAATGTTGCTTCTCTGGATCAATGACTCAGCCATCACATATAAAGCAAATTTTTGGTGATTAGTACTCTGGATGTATTTACCAAGTTAAAATGGCTATTAAGGTACAGTCTTAAAATTTTCAGGTATGTCTTGTTGAAACCGTTCCTGTTTTACAGACCAGGTCTCAGCATTGTGAAACTCCTGGAAGGGTTAGTGTATTGCAGAAAAGAACTTAAAGATAAAAAAGAGCTGAGGCAACTGGAGACTTGCAAAGATGGTAATATTTAATATCAAAGACTCGGTTAATTTAAAAAAAAAATAAGTTTTATTGATTTTTTACAGAGAGGAAGGGAGAGAGATAGCCAGAAACATCGATCAGCTGCCTCCCGTACCCCTCCTCCCCCCCCAACTGGGGATATGCCCGCAACCAAGGCTCATGCCCCTGATCAGAATCAAACCCGGGATCCTTAAGTCTGCAGGCCGACGCTCTATCCACTGAGCAAAACCAGTCAGGGCGAAGACTCAGTTAATTTATCAGTCACCCACTCATTGTTTTAATGCAAAGTCACTGTTAATTTCTTGTTTCCAAACCTTTTTTACCTGGTGATGCATTTAGAAAATTTTAATGTTAGCATACTTCCTGGAGGATGCTGTTAAAAGCTGAAAGCTCCCCAGGGCTGAAGCAACCCTAGGACACTCTGCTACCCTACTCTGATTGGGAAGCCATGATCACTTTTTAGTTTCAGATGTTATTGTGGTGTTATTAGATTGTGGCTTTTTGATGATTTCATATCAGTTAGTCCTTATATCCATGTCAAATAAGTAGATATCAGTCTACAGGGTACAAACTTTGAGTTGTTGAATGTTCTCTTCGTTGGTTTTTACTAGTAATTTGTATTTCTTCTAAAAAGCCCCCCCCCCCTTTTTTTAAGTAACAGGAATTTTAAGCTTGCTTTTTAATTGGCTTTGTTAGTAGATGACTTTCTTTCATTTTCACCAACTAGTTGTCAAAACCATCTTTCTAGTTTTTTAATCTAGCATTCTTAACAGTCAAATTGTGTTACTTGTTGACATATTCCCCTGTATTAATTTTTGGAGCATCTGTTTTATCCTTCTTTCTTAGATCTTAACATAACTTTTTAAGTGACTATGAACATTTGGCTTTTCCATTTTTGATTCTGATGAAATGTTCCTGGTCTTTTTTAGGGTTAAATTTATTTCTTAAAATTTTTTTTAAGCCCTTTGTGGTCATTTGGAGAGGGAAAGTGGCAAGCAACATGGAATACATAAAGTTTTAAGAAATAGAAAGTTCAATAATGGGTTTCTGGCTAACTATACTTTTTGTCATTAGAATGTTAATAAAACAACTCTTGTTTCTGTTATTTTTATATTGTTTTAAAATTTAATCTATATTTCTGCTTTTTTAGTATAGTGAATATTGTACACTTAAATCTGTAATAAAGCAATAACAAAATGGGTGGCTATCCTAAAGTCTTTTTCAACCATTTCACCCTGCCTTTCTGTTTCCTTTAGCGAGTCCTGTTTGTTATGAGCGTGGTCATACTCCTCATGTGCTAGGGTGAAAAAAGATTTGAGAAACCAGTGCTGTAATAAATCAGAGTTCTTATTCTGAAATCTGTCACAGTTTTCTGGTATTGAAGATACAGGAGATTGGGCCAAGCTTCAGTTTGCATTCATAGAGCTTTCTCTGTGCAGATACAACTGTGTGAACAACATGTTTTCCCCTTTCTGAAGGGTGTGTGTGTGTGTCTTTATTTCTGGGCACCACAGTTTTAAAATGCTGTTCTTGAGCTAGCAAGTGTTCAAGGAAGGGATGCAAGAGAGAGGGCAGACTGTGTAAACCAGCTCAGATTTAAAGTGATTGGGGCTTTTTAGTCAAGAGAAGACTAAACAAGACTCAAATAGCTTTAGGTCTCTGAAGGGCTTCTTGGAGAAGGTTAAAAGAGGCCTGAACTATGAAGACCAATAATGAAAATTATGAGAAACATTTCAATTTAATTTAGCCAATGAAATTACCCAGTGGTGAAACCAGCTGCTTTGTGTGATGGTTAGATCCATTACTATAGGCGCCGGGTAAAGGTACCCAAATAAAATGGGGATGTAATTGTACATCCATCTCATTAGATTGTAATATGTTCATACACATATGCCTAAATATATACATATAAGTTACACATTATTATTACTATTACTAATAATGTTTCAGAAAATCATTTTAAGGATGATTTCTACTTTTACTCCCTGCTTCTACCTTGTTTTTTGGTATTTGTGTTGAAAACCAATTTCTTATCATCTTATTTTTTTTATGAGTTTAAAAATCTTTCTCTTTTTTTAAGCACTTACCATAGTAAAACTTTCAGTTAGCTAAGTACTTTAATTAATTGAGGTTGAACTATACCTTTTCTCTCCATATTTTTTTCCTAGGGTGATTTTAGAACTTCCATGAGCAAGAAGGGAGGAGAAGAATGACCCAAACCAGAAATCACTTATAATTAGTCTTATGCAAGGGTGGGGAACCTTTCTTTTCTGCCAAGGGCCATTTGGATAGTTATAACATCATCCACAGGCCATACAAAATTATCAGTTTAAAAATTAGCCTGCTGTATTTGGTCAAACATTTAATTAACTCACCCCTAATGTCTTGGCAGGGCCTGACCAAATGCTTTCTCATGTCTTACATGGCCCTCAGGCTGGACATTCTCCACCCCTGGTCTAGTCCAGAACTTAACACCATATGTTCATTACTTTGGGTCTGTCTTGTGGCGATCTGCATGAATAATTGAAAAATTTAGTTTGACTCATTCTGTGATGGACATCTTTAATGTTCTTACAGTGGCAAAATGATTGTGAGCATTCTTTGTATTCTAGTTCTGTTTTTTCCAGTTACTCTGTGGCCTTTTCCTTCCTTGGCTTCCTCTATTCAAAAGTAGACAATGAAATTTCTATTTTCTATCTGTTTTTGAAATGTTTAATGGTAAAATGCTATTTTTATGTAAATGACTGAGTTCTTTTAATGTGCAATAATGAGCAGAAACCCAGTAGGGTTTTCATTCACCTACTTATATCAGATAATAGATACTAAATTTTGACCTCCAAGAAAGGCCCTGTGTAATTAAATATATATATTACATTACATACAGCTTATATGATTCTAATTGGTGATTATTTTGTGGAAGGTTCTTAAATTGCATATAGTTGTACATTGAAAAAAGTAGTGTACATTTATTTCCCTGTAGGTGTCAGATAACTTGTTCCATAGTGATGGACCTCACTGCAATGATCTTTGAGACCTATAGTTAGAGAAGGGAAGTTACTTGTTTATACTGTTTTGTTGTTGTTGGTTAGTGAGTGTAAAGTTTCTTTCTTATTCATTCTTGATTCTCTTTAGAAATCTATATAATCTTATATAAAAGTCTACATAATCTTAAATTTGTAAGTCCTTGGTAAGTAGGAGTTCCTGTTTAGAGAGCATTCCCAGCGATTTATTTTTCTACAATAGTTCTCTGTAACAGTTTAAAAAAACAATAATTTACCCTTTATAATATAATGATACTGTTGCTATTTTACATTCAAGTATTACAAGGAATGAATTGAAATACTGTTTATAATTTTATAGAGAGTCGACATTGTGGTTGCTTATTGAGGGATGGAAAAAGGATTTGCTGATGAATTGGAAGGAGAGAGAAGCAGTTAAAGACTTTATTCACTCTTGGCACAGTATTACTAGTAGTTAATAACACTTGAAAACTAAGGGACAGTCATTCATTTTTTGAAAATTTAATCTAATTAATTGGATGTTTTGAAATCTTGGTGACTTTCAGAAACTCACAGAAGAGAAATATGAAGTGGAACAATGTGTAGATGAGGCATCTGTTATAATTCGGAATACAAAAGAGCCCACGCTAACTTTGAAGGTGATACTTACCTCCCCTCTAATTAGGGATGAATTGGAGAAAAAAGATGGAGGTACATACACATATATTTTTGTTTTATTTTGTTCATTGAAAGACCTCTTTTTGGTGCTGTGTTAACTATGCTTTATAGATGTATGAAATAACTGTCTTCATTTGTTTATGCCATTCATAGAATTTTAAACAGCTTTGTTTCTACATAAATCACTATTTTGCAAAAATGTATATGTTTGAAATATTTGTTAATTGAGAAACGAGTGCTTACCATGTTGGTCATAACTAATTTTGTACTCTTTTGGCGTTATGGCATTGCATTGTTATTGCTCTCATTCATCCTATTCAGTAGAGTTGGCTATTAGTTCTGACTCTAGGATTAAAAGTGGACCAAACAATATTTTCATATTTATTCAGTTGTTAAAATTACTCATTTGTACATTGCTCTTGACTTCTATTAACTATATATAACCTTATAAGATTTATGCTTTACCTAATTGCTCATATGTAAATATGTTTTTTAATAATATAAGATATAAATTGGGGGATTGAATTTTTAAAATTAATAACCTTTAGTAAGTTTTTTTCCTAGGAGGTTTGTGATCCTGTTAACGTTTTGATTATGATATATGTGGGAATCATGCCTTAAACTAACTTTCTTCTGAAGTTAAAAAAAATTCCTGTATGGCAGTGTCATCCTTGTAAAAGTAGAGTGAGAACCCTATTCAGTTTTGAGAAGTAATGATGGAGCCGAACTTCTTTTTCCGGTGTTTTTATTCTGTCAAGTTAGCTTGTTTCTGCCTCTCAGTTCTGTCCCTACAAACCTGTCCTGTGATATTTCTCCTGTGTCAGATCTTGGACCAACCGCCCTCTCTCTGTCATGACAATGTAGAGGCAGTCCAGCCTGTCTGGGCCAGTGGAGACTTTCTATTGCTCCTTTTCATCACTAGACATTTAACAAGTCCCATTGCTTATCCCCTACCTGAAATGCCAGTGCAGAAAGAAATATTGGTCAGTTTCTTAATTAATTTCAAGTTAAAGATAAAGGTAGACAAAGACATTTACCAGTCATGTTAGAACTTTGAGTTTTGGCAGACATGCGATAGACTCCTTTTAAAAAGCTATAAAATAAGCTATACCAAACCCAACAATCTAAACTAGATACATTTATGAGTTATAGTTTCAATTTAAAGTGCATCCAATCTATAATTGGGTTTATGCATGTACTGTTTTTTTGCTGTATATAGTGTCTCTAACACCTGTGAAGAACCAATCTTAAATGGCTTAATTTCTTTAACAGCTTTTCAGTTCACCATTAACTGTAGAACTATAAAATGATTTCTGAAGTATCAAGATAATTCTGTTAATTCTGGTAAGCTGTGTTCTACTTGACACCCTAGTGTAAAACTAACCATTTTTAAGTAGACTTATAAGTATAGGTATTCTTAAAAATGATTTGAGTATAGAGAGCTGAGAACAAGACTGAAGTTGCCAAAGACTATATCAATTATATGTTTGCTTGTAGCTGGAGGTGTCCCTTCCATTACTTATTTGAAAATATTAAGACAACATCAGACTTCTTTTTTCCCATGGTTTTGTGTACTTACATGGAGTTTTGTCATCGTTTTCAGTGATACCCTTAAGCTTATTCTGTTGCTTTTATTTTTTAAATTTCTGTTTGGGGAAACTGAAAACAGATTCTTAGTGTATTGCATCCTCACTAGAAGACTAGTTATGGGATAGAACTTGTCGTAAAGTAGGAGAGTTAGTGTTTGTTCAAGATGTTTGGGTTACTGAAGGATCCCAAAACCTTCTGAGGGCTGACTTTCATTATTTGGTGTTACCATAGTTGGTGTGGGATTAGGGAAGGTGAAAGAATCAGCTTGGCTCCAATGTTTTCTACATGTTACTTCCTCTTCTTTTGAATGGCAGGAAGATTGCTTTGCTGTTGTCCTCAACCTCCCAGCCCTTTTGACTCACTTTTTATCTCTTCCAGTTTGCTCATTTTGTCTAATCTGAGTTTTGTCAAAGACAGATTTTTTTTCATGTGTGCTAGTAGTTTTTTGTATGCCTGGGAAAATTTGAGGATCTGGCATAACTGAGTATTTGAGACCTAGGCTGTAGGACTTGATTCCTTACACTAGACAGTTCCTCTCTCTGATGCAGGTCTTCCCAGCTGTAGGGGGTGAAATCACAAGATTATTATGGTTCCAGGAATTTCTAAGGCTGATAACTTTCCCTTTAAAAATAATCTGGTTCATATCCTGAACAAGTGCCCCCCCCCCCCCAATAATCTCCACTTGTTTTCTTTCTCAAAGTTAAAAGTACTTGTAACATATTTCAAAGAGTATTTTTCTGTAGAATCTCAACTTCTCCCCTTCCCATAAAACAAATATGTATATTTCACATTTTTCTCTTCCTTGTCTTCACCTGGTACATATTTGGGTAAAATCTAAAAAAGGGGATAAAGTGTGGTTGAGAGCAGAGAGAACTGGGGAACTGGGACAGGTGAGGGCATCTCACTTGACCGCCTTAGATTCAGTTCTTTACCTATTTCAGGTCACTACTTACATTTCCATATTCTAACCCTTTACCTGAAGATCCTGTGGAATAACCCTTCCCTTTACTACATGCTTCCTGCTAAAAAGCACAGACCTTGGTGTCTGGCAATCAGTTGTTCAATTCTTAATTCCATTAGTTACTATGTCTGTGTGACCTTGGGCAGATTGCTTAAAAATGTGGATAATAAATACTTTAGAAAGTTGTTTGAGGTTAAATGAAAGAGTTTATGTAATGTGACCTACCTATATAATACTCAGCACAAAGTAGTTGCTCAGTAAATAGTGGTAGCTTGTGAAAAAGATAACACAAAGTTACCTACTCAAACTGCCTTGAGCTCACAGTGATAATAATGTATACATAATGGGTCTGAAGAATTGAACCTAAAGCTACATTGAAGTGCAGTATTGGAATCACTAATCTGTACTTGGCTACAGTGCTAATAATGGGCTTGCTTATTATATAGCTTATGACTCATTGAGGGCAGGTATCTTTTTCCCTACCCCTCTCCTGTCCCCCTAGCACCTGGGATGGTACTTAATGCATAGTAGGCAATTTAAGAAAATCTGTCCAATGAATTTTTGTAGCCAGCATATTGTTTGAATAAATAGGACTGTCCAGTATGTAAGAAGCACTAACGTTGGACATGTCAGAATTAAACTCTGTCAGCCTATAAAATAACTTACTGTTTTATTAGCATTTTTTCATATGACTCATTTTAACCCTCAGAACAGCCCTCTTGGGTAGGTAATTGCCGTTTTATAAATGAGAAAGTATCACATTAGACCCAGCTCTTTTAAATCCATTGTACTGTCCACACTCCCATTGCTGTCAAGGATGAGTGTAGGAGCATCGTAGCTGATTTGGTTATTCTCAGCATCACACAGTCTCAGCTTCTTTTGGCGTTTGTGATTTTAAACTAGCAGTTTGTTTGCTATGAGGGTAATAAATCAACTGTTTATTCCATTTACAATGCAGTTTGAAACTACAGAGTTGTGTGGCTTAGGTTAAGATAACCCTCTGCCCTTGATATTGGGGAGATTTTCAGGGGCTCACAGAGAGGTTGCCCAAGAGTCCCTTTTCACATATCAGCGCCAATGTAAACTTCCGGTGCGTCTTGACAAACGTTCACTGGCATACGTCCTGCTAGGTGAAGAAGGTACTAGATTCTCACAATCCAGAATTCACCACGGAGATTATAATGATGCTGCAGGCTTTCTTTTCCTGCCTTTTCCAGTTGCTAGATCTAAAATCCGGTGCAATCTCTGAGCTGTTATCTTTCTAGTGGCCAACTGTGTACTAAGGCATTGGAAAAAAAAAAGTTATACCAAGTGACATTTCTACCGGAAATTAGGAAAACAGTCGCTCTGATCTCCCTTAGAGCTGCATTCACCTGTGTGCATTATTGTGGCTTGATGTTATGCATGGACAGCGGTTTGAAGCATAATGTCTGCTCTCCACAGAGCCTCATGGAGTTGAGAGAAGGGGCTGCTAGCATATTTTCAGGCTAACCCGAACATTCTATCGGCACTTACTCAGTAGCTCAGCTTCACCCATATTGTCAAGGAGGCCTTCATGATGAACCAGCTCAATTATTTCACCTTTGAAGAGCCCAGGTTCCAGACATATGACTTCTGTTTACAGTCATGTTCTGGCTTTTCTCTATCCAGTGTCCAGGCTAGTGTTTTTGTTAATGGGAAGAGAGTTAGCATGCATGTATGAACTGAGAGAAGCTGACCAACATTTCCTGCAGTACGGTGTGTTTCTGTTCACTGATCTAACCTCTAACTAAAATAAAGTTTGGCATAATAGACTTCTTTTCCAGTGCTTCCATTGTTCAGAATGCTTTATGTAGCTTCATGCCCTGATGCCAGCTTACTGAACACTAAATTTTTACGGGCTGTTTTTTTTTTTTGGGGGGGTGCTTTTTATGGTTTTGGGGGCGGCATTTTTGTCACTCCCTATGCCCATTCCCCATACTATTTCTTTTCTTTTTTTCTTTCCTTTTTTTAAAATTCCAGTTCTAGTTCTTAATTAGTTTTACTGGTCAATGTAAGGAAAAAAATGAAATGTCTCATAGACGCCAAGTTGCCTTTTATCAGAAAAGCTTTGCTTCCCCACAAAATGAAACACACTGAAGTGTGTTAAAAAAATGTTAAACCTGAAGTTCTATTAGAAGTAGTGGTGTTTTTCCAGCAGCAATTCTATGATTGCCACGTTAAGTAATTTATTTTTCTCAATGAATAAAAATACACAAGATTATATGTTACTCATCTATAAAGGAAATAGGGAAGCAGGGCTTACAGGTACTGGTTACCATATGAATGAAGTCACATGGTTTAGAAACTTTGAGGAAGATAACATGAGATGAATTTCCTCTACTGTGTCCCACCTCATGAATATTGAAACATTTTGGATCTTTTGACATTTTGACTGTCAGAGCAGGAAGAAACATAGCCATTCTGATGGTGATGTGAATGGGAATCTGGTGCAAGTCTTCTGTTCACTGCCTGCCCCTCATCTAGTCTTAGTAGAAACTATTGCCTCCAAATGTTGACTGTCTGTAGCAAGCTGATGCCTCTGTTGTTTTTTTTAAATAAGAGTTTGTGGTTGTAATCTGACTTTGGGGATGAAATAATTTATCTTCATATTTTTGCCATTGTTCCCCTTTAAAAATATGTGTTGTAATGAGCATGAGATGTTATTTACAAGTTCTGATCGTTGGACAAAAGTACCAGAAAGTTCAAAAAGCGTTTTGGTTTGCCTTGTCCTTTCTTATCCACACTTCCTCTGCCTCCTTTCTCTTTTGCATTACCTCCCTCCCCCCACCTTCCCAACTCCTACTTGGTAAGATGATAGACTAAAACTAAGCTTGCTTCATTCTTAGAGATTGAGATTTTAAAAAATAAGTACAGCCCATACCTTCTTTGAGGATTACATTACTTAGCAGTCAGTCAACCTTTGTCATGTCTAATTTTTAAGAGATTCTAATCATTCATTTATAGTAGTTTGTTTGATCTGGTATGTGAGCTTTATGCAGATGCTTGCATTGACCACAGTTAAACATTTCGACATAACATTAAAATGAGTTAGTTGTATGTTTGTGTCATTATAAAGACAAAATTGAGCAAGTCCAGGAACTAGATCACCTATGAAGTGAAAATCCATAGTATATTTGTTTACGGTTATAAATGAATCCACATTTATACTTTTTAAGACTGCCCAATTTTTGGATAAAAGGGGGTGGTAAAATGAGGCCCTGTGTTGTGAATTTGTTGGCAGAGGTTAATGTGAATCAATGCAAATATCTGGTGTAGAGCTCACCGGGTCAGAAAATAAGTGTGTAGCACTTCCGCCTTTAGAATGTTGCAACCTGTAGAATAGCGGTCACCAACCTTTCGGACCTCATGGACCACCAGTGGTCCGCAGACCACTGGTTGTGACTACTGCTATAGAAAACCCTAATTCTTCCTCTGAAAGATTTGTTTTTTGCTGGGCATTGTGCCTTCAGTTTTAGTTAATGGCAAGCTACCAATTAGAATATATGTCATAATGGAATCCTGTAAATGAGGAAACCAAAAATTATCAGTTATCTGCTTCTTATTTAAAAATATTTACATGTATCAATTGGCCCACACAGCATACTACCAATTCTCATTATTATGACAATGCTAGGAAGAAGGATTGGTGAACTTTCCCACATCTAAAAGTTCTTAAAGGAGAA
Organism: Murina feae; assembly: GCA_004026665.1. Lineage (NCBI taxonomy): Eukaryota > Metazoa > Chordata > Mammalia > Chiroptera > Vespertilionidae > Murina > Murina feae. The sequence goes on along the minus strand of PVJC01012789.1, from coordinate 8,332 downwards.
CGGTGAATCTGATTTCATTGGGCTAGACAAAATTTCTCCCCAAGAAACATTTGTAGTTTTTGTTTCCATTTAAATAATGCACCAAGTCTTCAAAAAGTTGAAATCCCACTCAATAATAGCTTAGAGGGAACATATTTGGCACTTAAACTTTGATTTAGTATCATGTGACATTTTCTCAAATACGGATATTTTTTCATTAATCACATGTTTGAATTCTTACTTTTGCTGCTTTTGGCCCTCTAATCCAACTTTAAAATGTTAAGGCAAGTCAAATAGCTGTAATTAGATAGTATTCTTTGCTGCCTTTAAAAATTTATATAATTTAGAATTGAAATGTATTTCAATATTTTTCATTTTTGTAGTTTTGGTAATTTTGGCTTAGAAAAGAAATAATGAGGGAACGCCAATGTGACACTTGAACAGTTCTCATCAATGGGGTAAAGTTTCTGTCAATGGCTATCTTGTTAGATAAGTTTATTTAGTTGTACAAAAATAAAGTTGCTATATGCAGTGTATTCGTAGTATATCTCAAATTGATTATATAAAAGAGCCCCAGTTTTCCTTAAGAATTGATTACGATTCCTTCTATAAAAAAGAGTTATAATTACCATTAGTCCTAGATTTGCACTCTTTGCACCCAGCCAAAGGAACAAGTGCTATGTACCTATTTTGTGCCCTTTGATGTTATATGTGCTTAATAAGATCCCAGATTGTATGTAGCAGTGATCATTGATTTGTTTACTGACCAAATGCCTCTGTGCGCCTGTTTACTTGTGCACAGAATGGCTCTGATGACTTTGTACTAAGTAACCACAGTGCATGTAACTTTTAAGAAAACAACAACTAAACCAAATCATGAAATCTTCTGGGAATCTTATTAGTTAACTCAAATGCTGCTCTTTAAAAAATTTTTTTGTTTGGTAATTTGACAGGAACTCCTTGGTCAAATTGTATGTGTCTCTCTCTGTCCCATTTTTCCATTAGAAAAGGTTGCGATGAAAGATCCTCCAGACTTGCTGGACAGGCAGAAATGCCTGAACGCCTTGGCGTCTCTTCGACATGCCAAATGGTTTCAGGTTGGCTCTTGTTTTTCTCTTACTGTTGTTACAGCCTTGCATAGGTTCCAGACTTGCCACTTAGTGATTTCTGTGTAAATTATAAAGTGGGGTATTCTACCTTATAAGGTCATTGTAAGAGTAAAGGAATTAATTTAGGTAAAATGCCTAGTATGGCTTCTATTATATAGTTGATGTTTAATTATACTATAATTCTTTTCAGCTTGGCACTCTGAATTTCAAATGGTGGCTAATAAAATACAAACATGGGTGAGAAAAGGGAAAAGTTAAGATAGTGGCCCAGAATGGTGGTGTCATGAGGCTATAAAAGCAATTTTAATAGTATGCTCCCTTTATTTTAAAACCTGCCATTCTGAATTATAATTTTACAAATTGGTTTGACAACTGATGATGATTGACTAATTAGCATTCACTTTAAAGAGTCTATCAATGATCAATGTGCTTAAATGAAGAATGGGTCCTTTCAGCAAGGATATTGGAATCATTTTGTTTATTTTAGGCAAGGGCAAACGGATTAAAATCGTGTGTCATTGTCCTTCGCATTCTGCGTGATTTGTGCAACAGAGTCCCCACATGGGCACCATTAAAAGGATGGGTAAGTACTTAAATACAGTTAAAAGCAAATTCTTAAGTAAAGACAGAGAAAATCCTGTAGAAATTACATATTACTATGAAAGAGCTGTATTCTGAGTTAGCTGAGGTATGCAATGCCTATTTTTGTTTTGGAAAAAAATTATGCACCTTTTCATATGAATTCTTTTTTACATATGTAACATGTCTCTTTTACCTTATCGTAATTCATGTTACAGAGCCAGAGATTTTTTTCTCTGACAAAAAGCCTGTATATCTTTTAGAAGTGAATGTCTTTCTGTGCTTTGCTCTGTACTATTCACTATTGCCTATGAAAGCTCCTAGACTGACACTTGCTCTTTCAGTACTGCTTCCATTAAATAAATAAATAAATATATTTTTATTGATTTCAGAGAGAGAGAGAGAGAGAGAGAGAGAGAGAAATGTCAGTGATGAGAGAGAATCGTTGATGGGCTGCTTCCTGCACGCTCTCCCTACTGGGGATCGAGCCCGCAGCCCAGACATGTGCCAGGAATCAAATTGTGACCTCATGGTGCATTGGTCGACATTTAACCACTGAGCAACACTGGCCGAGTTACAGGTCATTTTAAATTAGTCTAGCAATTATAATTTTCATATAGTATTATTAGTTTTTAATTTATTAAGTGTAGAGATTTGGTCCTTCATTTATTCTAATTGTAGTACTTGAGGCAGGCTGTCTGAAATGAAGTCTTATTGTGGTTTAAGTGTTTCCTAGGTTATGTGGGAGATAGGGTTGGGTTTGAATATTGATTAGTTATTAGCTATTATTAACTTATATGAAGGCTTATTATATTTTTATTAAATCAGTTAAGTGACCACAATTTCTTACGTGATCTTTTTTTTTTTTTTTTTAAATATTTTATTGACTTTTTACAGAGAGAAAGGGAGAGGGATAGAGAGTCAGAAACATCGATGAGAGAGAAACATCGATCAGCCGCCTCCTGCGTACTCCCCACTGGGGATGTGCCCGCAACCAAAGTACATGCTCTTGACCAGAATCGAACCTGGGACCCTTGAGTCCGCAAGCCGATGCTCTATCCACTGAGCCAAACCGGCCAGGGCTCTTACGTGATCTTTTTAGGGTAACTCATTTTATAACAAAATGTCTTCTGAATATATTATCTCAAAAATGGTTGATTTAAAAACACTAGCTGGGTTAAAGGTTAATAAACAAAGGGGAAAAGTTAATTGAGCCCTAAGTCATAAATGCACTTTCATGGTTTTGGCCTTCATTGTAGATAGAAATGTCAGCTCACATTTAACTGGAATCCTTTTAACACTGGATGCATGTACTAATTTGTAATTTAATATCTTCTAGCCACTAGAGCTTATATGTGAAAAGTCTATAGGTACTTGTAATAGACCTTTGGGCGCTGGGGAGGCCTTGAGACGAGTAATGGAGTGTTTGGCATCTGGAATACTACTTCCTGGTAAGGGTTTCAAACTCTGGAGGCAGAAGAATCAGAAAAATCTCAGTTTGGTTTATTTTTCTAAATCCTTATTAAATTTATCCTCTACACCGGAAAGTGATATGTAGGAGTAGTTTTACTTGAAATTTTAGCAAATAGGATATCTGTATGTTGAAAAATGGCTATAAAACTCTGTTTCAATAAATGTAATTTATGTTTTATATATACTAACATAAATGGTACTAATAAGATATTTTGTGTCTGCTATGAATTTGCTTTACCTTGAGCTCTGAATTTGAAAATGCAGATGTTTGGTTAAAATGTATTAAGTTCACTCTGGTGTTTAATTTGGAAACATTAAATTTGGTTTTATTTTCTATATGTAATCCCTTTAAAGATTTGGGATGATTTATCATGCTGTGTCTAAATTCTCAGAGTGAGACCAAATTTTGACCTTAGATATATGCGACTTCCAGTAAAATGAGGACATTTAGGTGCTAACATATTGAAAATGAGAGTGTCCTTTATACTCCATTTAATTAAGCAGATGTAGTTTCTCAGTCTCCCTCCTCCCCCATTCCCTTTTTCTATGTTAGTTTATTGAATTCTAAATTCAATTCTAAGTGGTACTTGTGTCTTTCTTTTGCCTTTGCCAAAGGGGGTCCTGGTCTTCATGATCCTTGTGAGCGAGACCCAACAGATGCTCTGAGCTATATGACCATCCAGCAAAAAGAAGATATTACCCATAGTGCCCAGGTAGAAGATGGGGCACATCACTGTGATCTATTTGAGGGACATCATCGCTTTAGTTTCTGAGTTTTTCTATTTAAACACTATTTTCTTGCCCATTGTTAAGGGGACTTTTCCATCATAACTTTATTGTTTAATGAATAGTCTTTTTAGCTAGATGTTCTAAGGGCTTTATAAAAGGACTTTATAATGACTGTTGAAATTTGAATAAATATAATCTTTTGTTTTTCAGCATGCACTAAGACTGTCAGCCTTTGGCCAGATTTATAAAGTGCTGGAGATGGACCCCCTTCCATCTAGTAAGCCTTTTCAGAAATATTCATGGTCAGTTACTGATAAAGAAGGTGAGTGTAAAAGTTTTTTTTTATTGGTGTTGGGCATGGGCAGTGATAGAGATGATTATGGGGGTGCATCTCTTATTAGAGGTGAGGGGATTTAATAATTGTTAATTCGATGTTAACTAGACTTATTGTGGGATCATTTCACAGTGTAGACAAATGTGGAATCATTATATTGTACACCCGAACCTAATATAATGTTGTCTGTCAGTTATATCCTAATTTAAACAAACTGTTAATCCGAGTCATGCATAAGGATTTTTATTGTCTTCCCCCCCCCCCGACTTTCTGCTTTTCTGTCCCATCAATGACATCAGCTTGCTATTATTTACACTTACTAGTGATGAACTCAGTTGACTATGTTGGCCAGATTCCATTACTGCATAGATGTAGGGACCATACTTTGAGAATCTCTGGTCTAAGAGAAGAGGTAAGCCATGAACTAGGAGATGTTATTGCTGTACTTGGAACTGTTACATAACCAAGAAAGAGATAACCAATATAAAGGAGAAGTATATTGAAAAATCCAGGAGTATCTTCCATTTCTATTAGTCTGTTTGAACTCAGAGTTTCAGCAGAAAAAGCATAGAGTTTGGGGTCAGTATTCCCTGGGTTCTAGTCATAGCCCCACTCTTTACTAGCTTTAGGTCTTGAGCAATGAGTTTATTTTTGTCCTAGGGATGTTACCCCGCTTTATTGGGCTGTGGACAAATTAAGAAGCCTGACTCAGTTCCTTGAATACAGCAGACTCAAATATGAATCCACTTACTCTCCTTGTTATGCCTCAAAAATTATTCCCTCCCCCCCCTTATCGCCTGTTATACTAGAAGGTAGGATGTTTAACGTGTTATTCCTCACCAGACTACCAGCCCTTGAACTCAGACCCAGTTTCCTCAGTTTTCCACCCAGATGTCTAGCAGCCATCTCAAACTTAAGTTGTCTAAAATACAAAAATCTATCCTTATGCTACCTTTGATCTGCTCTTTCCAGTTATTGGAAACTCTATCCTACTATGTGCTCAAGCAAAAACCTTTATCCTAGAATCCTCTCTTTCTTTCCTCCATATCCAAATCATCAACAAATCCTGTTTTATATTCACAGTATCTCCAGCATTCAGCTATTTGTTTAACTTCTTCACTATTACCATCATCTCTCAACTTCTCTATCTTGTAGTAACTTCTCTATCTTGTAGTAGCTTCTCTATCTTGATCTTTTTGCTTCTAACCTTGCCCCAGTTGTCTGTTCTCAACAAGCAATAATTCTTCTTTTCTCTTAATCTTTTGCCTTAAAAGGCAGACTCAAAGGAAGTTGCCTAGTTAGCATGGAGAGTTCCCATGTACCCTTCAATTTCTCCTACTCCCCTGTTTCCCTGAAAATAAGACAGTGTCATATATTAACTTTTGCTCCCAAAGATGCGCTAGGTCTTATTTTCAGGGGATGTCTTATTTTTCCATAAAGAAGAATACGGTACACATTTATTGTTGAACAACAACAACAAAAAAATTATTACCTGTGTGTCCACACAATGTGCCCAACTCCTACCCCGCGTGACTCACAGTCTAATTGTGAGTCAGCCAGACTCCATCAGGGCACAGTGAGCAGCAGGCGGCAGCTTGTCCTGGAGGCGGCGCGGGCTCTCTGATTAAAAGAGACCTCGTACTTCCTGTCTGCTCCAGCCATGCTGCGGCCAACAGTGAGCTGCAGCCCAGAGTCCAGAGTTACGGTAGCTTCTTATTATCGGGGAGGCCTTATGTTGGGGGGGGGCTTATTATCGGAGAGGTCTTATTTTCTGGGGGATGCCTTATATTTCAGCGAGAGGCAAAACTGTAAGTAGATCTTATTTTCAGGGGATGTCATACTTTCGGGGAAACAGGTAGTTACTTACATCTTATATTCTAGTACTGTACAACAAGCATGTCAAACTCGCGGCAAGTGGGCTGCATGCCTTGCCAGCCGTGAGTTTGACATTGTTGCTGTACAATATCAAAAGCAAGAACTTGACATTGATACCATGTGTATGTATATGTTTTATGCCGTTGTATTACATGTGTAGATGTGTGAAACCACCTTCACAATCAAGATATAGAACTATTCCATCTTCCACATACTGCCCCTTTATAGTCACACCCACTTCTTTCTTCTTAACTATCCCTAAACCCTGGAAACCACTGACTTTTCTCTATCTCTATACTTTTCTCATTTCAAGGAGTTATACAGTATGTGATCTTTTGAGATCTCCCCTTTTTTGTTTACTTATTCTTCTAATTACTGAAGAGTATGTCAGTTTCCCTCTGTTGTGGATGGTCTAGTCCCTGCCCATCCCCCAGTGTAATGTCCTTGTGGCCTCTCCAAATTGTTGCATGTGTCGTTAGATTTATTGTTGAGTAGTATTCATGGCATTGGATGAGCCAGACTTAGTTTAACTGTGCAGCTGTTGTAGGGAATTTTTTGTTTATTTGTGATAACCAGAACTGGAAACAAAGCTGATATGAGCAATCTTCCATAGGTTTTGTAAGCAAATCCTGTTTGTGTGTTAGATTGGCCAGCAGTTTTCCTTTGTTGTACTGTTTTGTCAAATTTTGCCTCTAAGATTATGTTGGTCTCATAAAGTGAGTTGGAGATTGTCCCTTCCTTTTTTGTTCCTTGTAGGACTTTGCATAAGATTGATGTTATTTTTTCCTTAAATGCTTGCAAGAATTTATTATTGAAGCCATTTGAGCACTTGGTTTTCTTTGTGGGAAGGTTTTAAATTATGGATCAAATTTACTAAATATGTATGGGACTGTCATCCTCTTGTGAGAGTTTTGATAAATTGTTTTTTCTACAAATTTATCCATTTTATCTAAGTTTTAAAGTAGTTTTATAAACTTACCTTCTTTGGGTATAATTTGCTATTTTTCCTTTAAGCCCAGATTTATGTGTATAGTTCAGGCTGTGAGGGGGAGGGGATGGTATAGCCAAGGTGGAAGTTTATTAAAGAACAAGTACAGACTCCCACGTGGGGAGGGGAAAGAGTCCCTGGTGCATGCTTTTAGTGTCTTTATTATCACTAGGTTAAAAATATCTTTTATTTTCCCTTATTATCAGTTCTTTTGACACATGAGCCATTTAATACACACACACACACACACACACACACACACAAATTTATTTACTTTTTGGTTAATCTTCACCTGAGGATATCTTTTCTGTTGATTTTTAGACAGAGTGGAAGGGAGGGGAAGAGACAGAGAGAAAAACATCGATGTGAGAGAGACACATCAATGGTTGCCTCCCACACACCCACCTGGAATCGAACCAAGGACTCTTCAGTCCACAGGCTGATGCTGTATCCGCTGAGCAAAACCAGCTAGGGCAATTTAATATATTTATATTGATTTCAGAGAGGAAGGGAGAGGGAGAGAGAGAGAGAGAAACATCAGTGATGAGAGAGAATCATTGATAGACGGTCTAACCTGCATGCCCCCTGCAGGGGATCGAGGCCGCAACGCAGTCATGTGCCCTGAACAGGAATCGAATCATGACCTCCTGGTTACTGAGTCTACACTCAACAACTTAACATCCACAAGAATAAAGAACATTCTTTATTCTTTGTTGTCATTGCTTAATTTCCAGACAGGAAAGGATTTTGTAGTTATCACTTTATATTTGAATTCCCACTTATCTTAACTAATAAAAGCGTAATATTAAAATTAACCCTTTCTCCGGGACAGGGTAAGCCACGCCCACCAGCCAATCAGAGCTGCTGTATGCAAATTAGCCCAGCCAAGATGGCGGAGGCCGCAGCCCCGGTGTGTGGCTTCTCTGGGGCTGCGGCCTCCGCCATCTTGGGAGCCTCCATCCTGGGAAGGCATCCGGCGTCTTGGGCCGCACTGCGGATGCCGTCCCGGGCAGGAGCCTCTGGGGGGCGGGGGTGCGGGGACCAGGCAGCCGGATCCCGAGGCCCCTGCCCGGGAGGCCATGGGGTGGCCAGCGCCACCCCACCATCGACTTCCCAGGTGGGTGGCCCGGAGGGTCAGTGGGAGCTATGGCTGGCCTGAAAACTGCCCTCAGCCCCTCACCCAGGCTTGCCACACTCCCTGGGGTGAGGGTCTCCACTGGGGAGCTTGGCCAGCTTGCAAACAGACATTGGCCCCTCACCCAGGCT
>PVJC01012788.1:0-38621 GCA_004026665.1 Murina feae | reverse complement strand
GAGGGGAGAAGTTGGGGGCAAGCAGGCCAGCAGGAAGGGCAGTTGGGGGCGAGCACACTGGCACAGGGGGCAGTTGGGGGTGATCAGGCTGGTGGTGGGGGTAGTTGAGGGCAAGCAGGCTGGCAGACAGAGTGGTTAGGGGCAATCAGACAGGCAGGCAGGTGAGTGGTTAGGAACCAACAGTCCCGGATTGTGAGAGGGATGTCCAACTGCCAGTTTAGGCCCGATCCCTGTAAACCAGCAGTAGGACATCCTTCGAGGGGTCCCAGATTGGAAAGGGTGCAGGTTGGTCTGGGGGACACCACCACACCCTCCACCCCCACTCCATGCACGAATTTCGTGCCTCTAGTAAAAGTGTATTATGCTAATTAGACTAGACGTCCTTCCTTCTGGACAACGCCCCAGCAGGCAGGGGCCAAGGCAGAAGCGTCAGAGGCCCGTGGTGGCGGTGGCAGGTGGGGGCTAGAGCACGAATTTCATGCATCAGGCCTCTAGTTTATACTATAAGGCACTATATCCTAGTGGTTAGGCATTCAGGCATTGGCACCTGAGTTCAAATCTAAGGTTTGCCACTTAATAGCTGTACAACATCAGATAAACTACCAGTCCTCTCTGTGCTTTAGGTTCTCATTGGTGGAGTCTGGGTGCTGTGAAGGGTTGAATGAGCTCGTCCTCATGAAGAGTGGCTTTATAGAAGGGTTAATCCTGTGTCAGTTGGACGGGGCCTCAGGATGCCCAGAGACCTGGTGGCATGCAGGCCTTTCCTAGGCTTCTTTCTGGAGATTCGTTGTCTGCTCCCTCCCTCTCCTCACTCCGATGACCCCCACCCGATCGTTGGTTCCCCTTAGCCCTGCCCACACCACTAAGTCCATGAGCCCTCTGTGGCCTTCTCTTCCAGGCCCCATTTAGAACATGCCATCCCTCCTGCCAGGACCCTGCCGCACCTGGAATACACCCCCAACCGCCTCACAAACTGGACCTTGAATTTGAAGCAGAGTAAAGGGAGTCTGGGCTGCGGGGAGAGAAGGCAGGGTGACCAGAGGGAGGATGGGGCCGGCTGGCGTCTCAGGAACATGGGCAGAGCGGCTGCTGTGAGCGGCAGGCCATCCAGCCCAATAGAGCAGGGCAGACAGATGGACACAGTCTGAAGACCAATTCTATCACCACTTCCTAGATGACAAAACTGAGGCGTGGGGGGCTTTCTGCTCTTCTGGCCTCCCCTGTTTTGGAGGAAGGCCAAGGCGCTGGGTGACAGCGGGGAGCAGGGTGGGGATGGACGGAGACTAAGCGGAGCAGGGGTCTGGGGTCTGTTGATTCGCTCTAACTGCTGTCTCTCAGGCTGAATTAGACAAAATTACAGCAGCCCTTAAGGACAATGGGCTCCGGCCTTGTCTGCTGCTGCAGGAGCTGGCTGGGGCAGGGAGGGGGCAGGGCCTGGGGGCCACCTCTCTACAAAGGAACCCTCCGATTGGCCAGGCAGGAGGTGGTGGGGGAAGCTGTGGCTCGGTCCCATCTTGCAGGGCTGTGCATAGGCCCAGTGAATTCAGGACCATCAAAGCCAATTAAAGATGATAGGGGAGCTGAGTGGGCCATGAGGGAGGGGACCACCCTGCCTGATGGGAACTATTAGGAGAATAAAGATGAAGAAGCTGAGGCACAAGAGGGCAGTGACTGGCCCAGAACAAGTCACAGAACAAGAACAAGTTGCAGCCAGGACTGGAAGTCAAGGCAATGTGACCACAGAGGATGGGAAGGGGGTGGGGCTCCTGCATGGGGGCTCAGCACACGAAAGCGGGAAGGAGAGGCCGCTATTCCAGCTCAACACAAAAGGCCACTTAGAGACACGAAGCCTTCAGTTTCCTGGGGTCGTGGAGGCTAGTCTCAAACCCAGAACCGCCCCCGCCCCCAGGTCCACCAGGTGCACACACAGGCACACACACACTCCACTTCCGATTCTTCAAAATCAAAGCACCTGTGAGAACTCAGCTCCTGCCTTTTCCTGGCTGGTGTGTGTGGATGTAACAGAAAGACTGGGATGGGGTAAGACCACAGCCAAGAAGGACAGAGGAACCCAGGGACAGAGGCAGGCAGACATGGGGCAATGGGGAGGGCAGGAGCCCCTCACCCCATCCCCCTGTTCCCTGGCTGAGCTGGCATCCTACCAGGGCCCTCCTAACAGGCCTGCTGTGAGGAAACTTTCCCAGAAGAGAAGATGAAGGCTCAGAGAGGCCAAGAGGTTGCCTAGCTGGCGGCTGGGATCTAGATCATCAGTTCTGCTGGTTTGGGCTGCACACTGTGTTTATTTATTCATTTTCTAGAGGCCTGATGCACAGCATGCGTGCAAGGGGAGGCCTTCCTTCCCCCGGCTGCCGGCCCCGGCTTCCTGCTGGCACCCAGGACCCAGGCTTCTCTCGGAGCCCTGGCTTCGTCCAGAAGGTCGTCCAGTCTAATTAGCATATTACGCTTTTGTTATTATAGATTTTATTTGTTAGCATATTTATTTATTTATAAATTATCTTTATTGTTGAAAGTATTACAGATGTCCTTTCCCCCCCACAATGACCCCTTCTAGCTGGGGCCTTCACCATACTAGTGTCTGTGTTTGTGGGTTATGCATCTATGCATATAACTTCTTCGGTTAATTTCTCTTCCTTCCTTGCTTGCTTCCTTCCTTCTTTCCTTCCTTTCTCTCTCTCTCTCTCTCTCTCTCTCTCTCTCTCTCTCTCTTTCTTTTTTTCTTCCATGTAACTGGTTTCACATAAACACCCAGAAGGCTCGCTTCTTCAGAAAAAATTAGTGGCTCAGGCCGTGCTGGGCTGGCTTTCCTGCAGGCACCATGGGGCCCTGAGTGGGGGTTGAGAGGACCTAGTCAGCCGCTGGCTGTGGTTTCCTGTGTCATTGCAGCTGTCGGGTTGGTTTCTGCATGTGTCTGCGTGTCTGCGAGTCTGTGAGTCTGTGTGTGTCCTCATGACAGTTTGCACCTGATCATGGGTGTGACAGGTGCGAAGGTGAAGTCCCAACCCGAGTGCACTGGTGTTTGGCAGCTATGTGCTTCCGGTGCATACGCAGTGTGAGTGTGCGTGTGTGCGGCCATTGACTAAGTCGTGAGTGCGTGTCCTCGGAGTCCTCCGTGCCTCTTGGTGTAGTGTGTGTCTGAGCACAGTTTGCTTGTACTTTGTGTGTCTGTGATTGTGAGTATGTGCACGTGTGTGGACACGTGTCCATGTGTCTGTGCTATGTGTGTGCTTGGCTGAGCTGAGTCTCCTGTATACCACTTCTCTGTGTTGGATCCTTGTGAAGACCTATGCACGCTGCCTCAGGGACTTCTTGTGGGTGACTGTCTGTGGCCTCAGCCTGCAAGTCTGTGGCTCCGGGGGATACCTAGGTGACTCTGGGACGGTGTCCTAGGAGACGGGGGGTCCTAAGAACTGCCTGTGATTAAGGGCCTGTGTGGCTCTCAGGTTCCTCTAAGTGGGAACTTGTGGTGTACAAGTGTGGCGGAGGGGCCTGATCCTGGGGTCCAGGATCCAGCCTCCCGCCCCTCCAGCCATCTCTGCATTTTCCAAAGATACCCCAGTCCTGAAATGGAGCTGCGGCCCCTCCCCCTTTACCTTCCTCACTTCTCCTCCCTCCCCATCTCACTTCTTATCCCTCATCTCCCCCATCTTTCCCTCTCCTCCTCTCATCTGTCCCCTCTTACACCCCAAAAAGTGGTCAGGAGATATGGCCATGGACTGCCATTAGCTCCAAAAGGCTTAAGTGGCTCGTTTCCTGGGCCAGCCGGGTGCCCTTGGCAGACACTATTAGGGTAATGAACCCAAAGCTCCTCCCTGGCCCCAGTGCCCTGGCAGCCAAGAGGGGGGTGGAGGGTGGAGGGTGTCGGGTGGAGGGTGTCCCCAGACCTACAGGCTGCAGGTGTCTCGCTTGCACTTAAAGGGCCTGGAGGTGAGCAGGGAGTGGAGAGCGAGAGCCCCCACAGAGGCTGCGACAGACAGATCCCAAGGGACAGAGACACAGAGGGACAGCAGGGGAGCAATAGAAAGAGGGCAGAGGAAACAAGATCGAGCTCAAGACAGACAGAACGTCAAGAGAGGTGCAAGAGAGGGAAATAAGACAGAAAGGAGACTTAACAGATAATGAGTAGGCACAGAGTCGCCCGGGGGAGTCAGGGAGAACCGAGACAGGACAGAGAGAGCAGTAGAGAGAGAGGCAGCTAGACAGAGGCTGAGACAGAGAGAGGAAGGTGGCAATGGGGAGGGAGAGTGAGAGGGAAACAGAGGCAGAAAGACCCAAACAACCAAGCAAAGAGAAACCGGCCCCGGCCTAGAGCAGCAGTTTGAGCACGCACATACACGCATGGTCTCAAAGTACCGTCCCCAAGATACTTGGTCACGAATGACAAAGGGGAAATGGTAGCTGCCCAGGGGAGGTGCCGGTCTGCACCTCCCTACCCAAGGGATCAAAGTTAACTTCACCGATGAAGAGACATATTAACGTCACGTACCTCCTGACACGATGCACTGAACACACATCCCTTCTACGGTTTCCTTCCCCAAAATGCATCAGCTCAATCTAATTATGAGCAAATATCAGACAAACCGAAATTGAGGAATATCTCACCAGTTCTCTTCAGAAGCGTCAAGCTCATGAAAGACAGGGGAAGACTGAGGAACTGTCTCAGACTGAAGGAGGCTGAATGCTCCGTGGGATCCTAGGCCAGAATCCTGTTAATATGTAACAGGATTAATTTTATAAGTTTAATTTAATTTAATAAAAGGCTTAATAATTTAATAATATTAATTCCATTAAGAGGAAAAACCGATGAAATTTGAATTCAATGTATATAGTTAAAATGTATTGTGCCAAAGGATCTAAATAAACACTTCTGAAACTGGACATAGAGAAGGCCAAGAGACAGATGAAAACATGCTCAAAGTCACTAATCATCCGAGAGATGCACATCAAAGCGACAATGAGGTACCATCTCACACCTGTCAGAATGGCTACCATCAGCAAATGACAAGTGCCAGAGTATTCATAGAAAAAGGAACCCTCATGCACTCTGGTGGGGATGCAGACTGGTACAGCCACTGTGGAAAACAGTATGGAGTTTCCTCAAAAAACTAAAAATGGAACTCCCATTTGACCCAGTGATCCCACTTCTGGGAATATATCCCAGGAAATCAGAAACACCCATCAGAAAGGACATATGCATCCCTATGTTCATAGCAGCACAATTCACCATAGCTAAGATTTGGAAACAGCCTAAGTGCCCATCAGCAGATGAGTGGATTAGAAAACTGTGGTACATCTACACAATGGAATACTATGCAGCTATAAAAATGAAAGAACTCTTACCATTCACAACAGCATGGATGGACCTGGGGAGCATTATGCTAAGTGAAATAAGCCAGTCGGAGAAAGATAAGTATCACACGATCTCAGTCCTTTGCGGAATGTAATGAACAACATAAAGTGATGAACAAAAACAGATCCAGAGACATAGAAACGTGGAACAGACTGTCAAACCTCAGAGGGAAGGCGGGGGGGGGGGAAGGGGGAGGAGACATATGTAATACTTTCAACAATAAAGAATTTAAAATGGGGAAAAAAGGGATTCCGGTGGATGGTTTAGAGATCTACTCATCTTTCAGCTGCCCAAGATGAGCTTGTATGTAAGTTCCCTTACTTGTTAAACCTGCCTATCTGGGGAGGTGGGGCGGGGACTGTTTTGCACCAGACATTAATAGGACAATTAGTGAAAGTTGAATAAAGTATTTTTAAACAAATTTTATTGCAATATAACAAGATAATTAACAAGAAGCATTTTGTAAGTTCAAGGTGTACAATGTGTTGACTGGATACATTTATATATTGCAGTATGATGACCAGCAGAGTTTGCTAACACCTCTACCCTGGCACATCACGTTTCTTTTCTGTGCTGAGAACAATTAAGATCTAGTCTCTTAGCAACTTTGAAGTTTACAGCACAGCATTGTCGTCTGTAACTACTCTGCCGGGCATCAGGTCTGCAGGAGTTAGTAGCTGCTGGCTGCAAGTTTGTGACCGCAAACAACATCTCTCCAAGCCCCACCATCCCCCAGGCCCTGGTAACCACCATTCTATCCTGTTTCTGTGACTTCCGTTTTCTAATTTAAATTTTTAAAAAATTTATTGAGTTTTAGCCCAGCCATTGTGGCTCAGTAGTTGAGCATCAATCAACCCATGAACTAAAAGGTCACAAGTTTACCCTAGCTGGTTTTGCTCAGTGGATAGAGAGCATCAGTCTGCGAACCAAAGGGTCCCAGGTTCGACTTCGGTCAAGGGCGTATACCTGGGTTACAGCCTCCTCCCCGGCTGGTCAGGGCTCCTGCAGGAGGCAACCAATTGATGTGTTTCTCCCACATCAATGTTTCTCTCTGTCTTTCCCTCTCTCTTCCATTCTCTCTAAAAATCAATGAAAAAATATCCTCAGGTGAGGATTAACAAAAACAAACAAACAAACAATAAATAAAGGTGTTTAAATGTTTTATTTTTTTTTTTGAAAGGTCACAGGTTTGATTCCCAGTCAGGACGCATGTCTGGGTTTTGGGCTTGATTGTCAGTAGAGGGTGTGCATGAGGCAGCCGACAGACGGATGTTTTTCTCTCATTGATGTTTCCATCTATCTCTCTCCCTTCTTCTCTCTCAAATCAATGAAAAAATATTAAAGTTAAAAAATCATTCTTTTAAAAAAAATTGTATTGATTTTTAGAGAGGAAAGAAGAGAGAGAAGGAGAGAAACATTGACTTGTTGTTCTACTTATTTATGCATTTATTGGTTGATTCTTGTCTGTGCCCTAACCAGGGATTGAATCCACAATCTGGTGGATGGGGATGATGCTCTAAGCAACTGAACTACCCAGCCAGGGCCTGGGTTCAGCCCATTTAGATAAGTGAGATGATACATTGTTTGTCTCTCTGTCTTATTTCACTTAGCATAATGCCCTCAAGGTCCACCCATGTTGTCACAAATGGCAGGATTTTTCTTCTTTCTCAAGGTTGAATTTACACACACGCACACACACACACACAAACACTAGTGCCCTGGTGCACAGATTTGTGCACATTGAAAGGAAATTAATTAGAAGGTGGTGGTGGGGTGGGACTGGGCTGGACATGCCCTGGAGCCAATCTCCAGCGGTCCTTCCCCGGTGTCTGCAGAGTAAGCAGGGTCCCTCCTACAGGTGGGGCCCTCGGCCTGGCCTATGGGATGGGACTGAAATCAGCTCTCCGACATCCCCTGGAGTGCGAGAGGGCACTCTGCAAAGCTGCTGTGGTACAGGGTGTGGAATGCAAATGCAAGTGTGCCATACATCAGATTTGGGGCCAACGGGGCACCAGCAACAACATAACCCACAGCTGAAGTGGGAATCGCGTGACCCTGAGAGGAATTGGACCCCTTCCTGTCTGGTTTTGGGGTGCATCACTCCAGAACTGCTGCTGCCAAGTCACTGCAGCTTGGCAGCTCCTGTATTGAGTGTCTGTCCCCTGGTGGTCAGTGCACGTCATAGTGACTCGTTGGAAGGAAGGTTAGAATATTAGCCTTTTATATATATAGACTAGAGGCCCAGCACATGAAATTTGTGCATGGGTATGGTCCCTAGGCCTAGCCTGCAATCAGGGCCATCTTCCTTGGCTGCTGGCAGCCGGCCCCTCCCCCCACTGCCACCCACCAGTTTGCCATCAGGCAATTGGAGCCTGATGGTCAGGGGGGAGGGACTGAAAGGTTGGCCGGTCCTGCCCGCTCATGGCCCTGCCCTTGCTGCATGTCAGCCTTTTTGTGCGGGGTTACTGGGGGGGAGGTGAGGCAGGGGCCTTGGCCTGGCCCTGCCCGCATCCCCTGCCTCCTACTCCCAGGTCCCCATTTGCCATCAGACGATCAGAGCCTGCAGGCCGGGGAGAGGGACCCTAAGAGGTCAGCTGTTCTGCCCATTCACCAGCCCTGATGCCTGCTGCCACCCACCTTGGTTCTCCGTTCACCATCGGGTGATCAGAGCCTGACAGCCAGGGGAGGGACTGAGCGGTTGGCCATTCCCACCCACTTGCCAGCCCCTCCCCAACTCAGGTCGCCCTCTGTGTGGGGGGCTACCTGTGAGGCGAGGACCTTGGCCTGGCACCACCTGCATCCCCTGCTGCCCTCCCTTGGGTCCCTGTTTGCCATCGGCCAATCAGACCTGCAGGCCGGGGAGAGGGACCAAGAGGTGGTCAGTGCACCTCATAGTGACTGGTCAAAGGGTTGTTCTGGTCATTCTGCCATTATGGTCCCTGGGCTTTTATTATTTAGGACCAGAGGCCCAGTGAATGAAATTCGTGCACGGGGGAGGAGGGTGTCCCTCAGCCGGACTTGCGCCCTCTTGCAATCCGGGACCCCTCGGGTAGGGTTCCTAGGCCTGGCCAGTGATCAGGGCCTATCAGGGCTTTCCTTCCCCCAGCTCCCAGCAACTGGCCCTGCCCCCACTGCTGCCAATGCTTGTCATCTGTGCAGCACTGTGCCCCCTCCCCCACTACCAGTCGCCTCACTCTGCAGACGACAGGGATGGGGTGTGATCCCTTGGC
Source organism: Murina feae (assembly GCA_004026665.1). Taxonomy (NCBI): domain Eukaryota; kingdom Metazoa; phylum Chordata; class Mammalia; order Chiroptera; family Vespertilionidae; genus Murina; species Murina feae. The sequence goes on along the minus strand of PVJC01012788.1, from coordinate 30,023 downwards.
TCACCCAGGCCTCCCTCTGCAGGGCAATCGCTGGCTGGCCCCACATACCTGCCATAGTGTCACTGGCCAGTGGCCTGGGCCTCCCTCTGTGGGGCAATCGATCTGGAGGCCCCATGATCGATTGCCCTGCAGAGGGAGGCCCCGCCCACTCACTGCAGTGCTGCCAGCCAGTTGGCCTGGGCCTCCCTCTGCTGGGTGATCATGGGGCGATGGCGGCCCCCCGACCAATCACATCGCACCCACCTTGGCTGGCCTGGTGCCAGGGCGTATCATCGTGTGGTCATCCAGAAGGTCATCCAGACAGTTGTTCTGCTGTTTGGTCGTTCGGTCGATTTGCATATTATGCTTTTATTATTATAGATATTTATGTAATTATATATGTACACATATAGAATCCACTCACTCATTTAATCAATGTTTATTGAGTGCCCACCATGTACTGTTACAGGGGATAAGCACTATACAAAGCAGTTAAAAATCACTGCCTGGCCGGAGTTCACACTGTAGTGGAGAGGTAGTCAGGAAACGGTAGCAGTAGATAAACTGTATCCTATTAGATGGTGTTGAACACTAAGGAGATAAATAAAGCAGGGAAAGGGGGTGGTGACTATAGGGTAGGAGGGTGTAAAAAAAATCTTCATGTGACCAAAGTAGGCCTCACAGGAAAGTGAACATTTGAGCAGAGGTAATTTCTGTGCCCTAGGACCCTGGCAACATCAGCCACTGTGTGTTCTTTGTTCAGAAGTTCAGACTGAGTTGAGGGTTTTTGAAAAGCATCCTTCGTGCCACAATGTCCCCTGATGTCTGTACATCTCTGCGTCTTCTCTCGAGCTGGCCCTTTTCAGACCAGTGACAATTTAAGACGCTGCCTCTCAACCGTCTTGCTGATGACTCATTTTTTTATTCCTGTTCTAGTTGCAATCCTGAACACCCAGAAATTTCCCCCAATGCCTCCCGCACCTTTTCCCCCTGGCCACTGGGAGGAAAAGAGCTTTATCAGGAACATGGTGTGATGCTGGCAAACCCTTCTGCGCCGGCTGGACCCAGTTTACCTCACTGTGGTTCCAGCAATGTTTTTTTCCTGAGGGCTATTCTGGTGTGGGTCCAACATTATTGCCTTTTTTTTGCTTTGGTTGAGCTGGGAAGCTCACCTCACAGAAATTCATTCCTTTCCTTAAACTAAATTCTCGGCTTTCTTCTGTGTAAAATACCCATCCATGAATACATCACCTTCAGTTAGGACTCTTTGGGTTGCAAGTGGCAGAAAATGGATGTTAAACAGATTTAACTGGTACTCAACTGCTGAGGACAGCAACAAAACTGGATCCCCCATGCCCTGCCTTTTAATGCTCTCCAAAATTGATACCCTCACACCTGTATTTACACCATATCACCACTGTGCTTGCCAAGAAATACAGTGCAGGTGTGCCAGAAACACAGCCTCTGCATAGACCATTATATGACTACTAGATGCCTGTGCACGAATTCATGCACAGGTGAATAGGACCCTCATAGCCGATCAGGCCAGTCGCTGGGGAAGGAACTGGAGGAGGTTGGCTGGCCTCCTGCTGAGACTGGCTGTGGGAGCCCACTGACAATCAGGGAGCAGCTCCAGTGTCTGTCCCCTGGTGGTTAGTGCACATCAGAGCTAGCAGCCGGTCATCTGGTCATCCAATTATAACAGCTGCTTAGGCTTTTATATATATACACTAGAGGCTCAGTGCATGAAATTCATGCAAAGGGGGGGGAGGGAGTCCCTCAGCCCAGCGTGCACCCTCTCCAATTCGGGACACCTCAGGGGATGCCCGACTGCCTCTCGCAATCTGGGACTGCTGGCTCCTAACCGTTCACCTGCCTGCCTGCCTGATGATCCCTAACCCCTTTGCCTGCCTGCCTGATCACACCTAACTGCTTTCCTACCAGCCTGACTGCCCCTAACTGCTCCCCTGCTGGCCTGATCATCCCTAACTGCCTCTGCCTCGCCCCATACCTGGGACCCAGAATTCCCTCCTCCGGCCAGTTGCAGGCACCCAGGATCCAGGCCAGCTTCACCCAGGCTGGCTGCAGCAGCAGGGGACCATCATGGGCAGGAGGCTTTGCCTGAGCTGCAGCCACAGGCACCTGGGACTGCGGGGCGGGCAACTTGTTTCTCTCCCAGGCTACAGGTGCAGGCACTGGCATCCAAGACTGCAGGGTGGATGGCTTGTCCCTCTCCCGGACCACAACCTGGTCCCTATTCCTCTCTCATGAGCTCATTTGTGCCTGACTGGTCCCATTCCTCTCTCTTCAGTGTTGAGTATCTGAACCATTATGGCATAATGGTGTGATGGCGTGATGACTATTTGCATATTAGCTCTTTATTATATAGGATACTAGGGGCCCGGTGCATGAAATTCGTGCACTGGGGGAGAGGGGTTCCTCAGTCCAGCCTGCCCCCTCTCACATATTGGGAGCCCTCAGGGGGTGTCCTACTGACAGCTTAGGCTCAATCCCTGATCACCTGTGGGAGGCAACCAGGCTAATCAGGGGAAGCCACCAGCTTCATCACACTGCTGCTGCAGCCACTGCCAGTCACCACAGCCACCAAGGTGTTTTCATCAACAGGGACTCCAGTCCCTTCACCATGAAGAAATGACAACTTTCTTTAGGCATTTTCAAGATGTATCTTTCATAAGATATGATCTTTCTCCCTTTCTTTCTTTCTTTCTTTCTTTCTTTCTTTCTTTCTTTCTTTCCCTCACCTCAGGATATGTTTCCATTGATTTTTAGAAAATGTGGAAGAGAAGGGAAAAACAGAGAGAAACATCAAAGTAAGAGGAACACTTTGATTGGTTACCTCCTGCGTATGCCCTGACCTGGGCCCTGGCCAGGGAGGAGCCTGCAACCTAGGTACATGCCTTTGGTCAGAATTGAACCCAGATCCTGCAGTCAGAAGGCTGAGGCATTATGCACTGAGCCAAACCGGCTAGGGCAGGATATGACATTTCTTAGCCCTCCAGCAGCAGGCCTTCATTTTTCTTCTCCAGGAGTGAGGTGGAAAAGCCCTAGATGCCTTTTTGGATTCTTATTACCCAAGTTACTATGGATATTACCAGTGGCATACAGGGAGCTTAGCCAATGAGCAGTAAGAAAAGGTGTTTCCTCTATAGTTCACTCCGATCACTGGCTCCACCCCTGCCCAGGCCTATAACCTCTGGCCGAGGATGCAGGCCTGGGCAGAAGACCCCAAGCCTCTCTGATCGCCGGCTTCACAGAGCCCAGGCTTCTGCGATCACCGGCTTTGCCTCTGCCCAGGCCCTGAGATCACCAGCTCTGCCCCTGCCCCACTGGCAGCCTCTGGCCAAGTCCACAGGCCTGGGCAGGGGACCCCAAGACCCCTGCTTTGCCGGCTCCACCAGTGCCCAGACCCCGGCAATCACAGGCTCCACCCCTCCCCTCAGATCACTGGCTCTGTGGAGCCAAGGCCCCTGTGATCTCCGGCCTTGCCCCTGCCCAGGCCTGAGGCCTCTGGTCCAGGCCTTATGCCTGGGTAGGGCACCCTCATACCCCTCTGATCACCAGCTCTGCCCCTGTCCCCACCGATCACCAGCTCTGCCCCTGCCCCCTCCAATCACCAGCTCCACCTCTGCCCCCTCCGATCACCAGCTCTGCCATTGCCCATGCCTCAGGTCTCTGGCGAAGGCCTCTGGCCTGGGCAGGGGACCCCCAGCCCCCTCTGATAACCTGTTCCACCCCTTGGGCACCCCACTTCCCCCACCACCTGCCTGGCTAACAGGCCTGACCACTTCAGTGGTGGGGCTGAGCCAGATTGGGCACCACCATCTTGTGGCTGTGGGCACTGCCATCTTGTGGCCATGGGGGTGGCCAGCTTTGTCATGGAGTGATGCCTAATTTGCATATTACTCTTTTATTAGATATGATATATCTCCATTAACAGAACTTGACTGCATCCAGAGCTTAGCTGCAAGGAATTTTGGGAAATGCAGTTTGGAGGCTTCCAGCCTCAGCAGTACAGAATGTAGAGAGAGATCCCCACCTTCAGGCCACCCCTCAAGGCCCCAGACATGTAGATGTGACCATTTTTTACCTAGACCAGCTCAATCACCCTTTGTATGTGGCTGTGTGAATGTACCCAGGCTAGTACTGCTGCTTAGCCAAACCACAGAACCATGATGAATCAGAAGTTGTTTAAGCCTTTACGTTCCTGGGGTATTCTGTCACACAGCAATAGTAACTGATACATTACTAGCCTGCTGAGAGAAGAGTGTTGAATGGACCAGTTAATTGACCCATCCTTTTAAGCAAGCAGACAGTGGCTTAATAGAGGCAGCAAATGTTTAAATCATTTCTTGATGTCTCTCCCTCTCTGTCTCTATGTCTGCCTTTGTCTCTCTCTATGTGTGTCTGTCTTTCTATCATCTGTCTGTCTCGGCCTGTCTGTCTGCCTCTGTGTCACTATTTCTGTTTGTTTCTGTGTGTGTGTGTGTGTGTGTGTGTGTTCCTCCTGCCTCTGTCTCTCTCCCTCCCTGCCTTATTCTCTCTCTGCATCTCTGTGTCCCTGCCCCCCTCCTTCAGCTCCAAACCCTGGGATTTGGGGAGGACCCCCATAGCAGCAGGTGGTCAGACAACCTGACACCCCTGGGGATTAGCTGCTCTGCCTCTCGTTCCCCTGATACCCCAAGAGATTTAATCCACTGGCTTTTCCACTCCACCTTGATTAAATTTCCTCGTTGTCACCTGTGAAGTGCCATGCATTTGCTAATGCACCTGATCCTGGGTTTCACTCTATATGTTCCCAGTCGCCTCCCAGGTCCTCCTGAGTTACCAGCCACATGGCTGCACCTGCCTGGGTTGGGTCTGGGTCTACTTACCCCACCTGCACCCCTTGTTTCGCAACACACACGGAGCCCGGGAGACTTAGAAAATCAACCGTGTTCTCAGTTAGAAATCTTACTTTAAAAAAAATCATAGGTTGGCTGCCTAGATTTCTTGCATTTTCTCCTGCTTGTTTTGAGGAGACACAAAAATGTGTGGAATTGGTGTTTCTTGGTTCCAGATTTTAGAACGTTTTATTTTAAAAGTAATTATAGGTTTTACAGGAAGTTGGAAGTTCCCCATCTTACAAAACTCTAGAAACATTATCAAAATCAGGAAATTAACATTGTTACGACAGTAATATTTAGGGTATCGATCTTCATTTCCCAATTTTTACCTTAAGCTCCCATCATGCACATGCACCTGAATGAGTGCATACACACTTCTGAAATAACACAGACATGACCAACACATGCCTGCAGGGGAGCACAGCGCACAAGTTGCTCACACCCAGCATTGCCTGCACATATATGTACAAGCGGACTCAAATACCTGCACAAATGTGGCACATGCACAGGGGCACAGAGCTGATTGCACAAATGCATGTAAAAGCAACACCTGGGAGATACATGGGACTCGCCATCTGCCCATCAGCAACTCTAAACTTGTATGGAAAACGGCACACAACTGCAATCACAACCACATTCAATACACACATGCAGGATCACATCTGCAACCCATACATGCAGTCACTCACACACACACACTCAGACACCTATGCAAATATGCACACACAGCCACACCCATGCATGCACTCACATGTGCACACATGCACATGCTGCCTCCCCCATATAATAACTCATGCTGGGAAAGTCCACATAGATTATAATTAATATCATCAGCACCCCCCTCCCAAGTCGTACTGGTCATCGTGGTTTCAGGAGGAGTTTGTCTGCCCTGGCCAGTTTCTCTCTCTCTCTCTCTCTCTCTTCCCTCCCTTCCCTACCCTTCACCTTTTCTCTCTCTTTCTCTCTCTCTGTTTGAATAAAACACTTGCTACATTGGTATAAGTTTTTCTGGCTTTGGATTTAATAATCATAGAAATATATTGAAAGTTCTGGAGGGGGAGAGAAAAGAGGCTGCACCAAGGCCTGACTGCAATTGTAGCCCTCACAGACCCTTGCCCAGGCTCTGCCTTATTCTAGTATTGGAGAAGGGGGTCCTGGTGGGGGGGGTGGGTAACTTGGAGCTGGCTTACTGGGTCCTATAGCAGGGGCCTGGGCCATTGGGATACCTTAGCCCTTACCTGTGCCTGCCCCTACTTACTTCCCACCTGACTTATTGACCAACCCCTCAAACCTCTAACACTAACAGATTCCTTGATGCATCCAAACCTGAACTCATGATCCATCCCTTATAAACCTGACCCTCATCAAGTCTCACCACCATCCATCCTGTCTTACAGGTCAGAATTTTGGGGAGCCTCCTCAACACTTTCTCTGCTTCTAACCCAAATCCCCCCTTTCACACCCAGCTTAGTCCCAGCCAGCATCAGAATCAGGACCCTAGCAGGGACATCTCCAACCAGGATCCCCCATCCATCACCCTTTTCCACACAGACCTAGTGCCTAGAATGGCCCGTGTTCCCTTGCACCTCAGGGCCTTTGCACATGCTGTGCCCACCTCCCGGAACATTGTTTCCTCTCTGTGTCTCTCAGTTGTGCCAATCCATCCTTCACTCTCAGCTCACATGTCTGCAGGGAAGCCTACCCTAGCGATATGTTCTCTCATGTGGCCCTGTACTTTTCTCCAACACCCTGTGTTATATATAATGCTTCCTTGTTTAGTTAGTGTCAGTCTTCCTCCCTTTTTAGGTTACAAACTCCATAAGGGCGAGGATGTCTGTCTGTCTTCTTCATCGCTCATCTAGAACAATGTCTGGCACATGGCAGGTGTTCAATAAATACATGCTGAATGAATAAATGAATGGGGGCATTTTCAACCCTGAGGTCACACAATCAACAGAAAAATGAGTCAGGTGGGTCCAGGCTCTTGAAATAATTAGAACTGAAAAAAAGAGGGTACAGAGATGATCTTGCTCATTTTATATATATTTCAGAAAGGAAGGGACAGGGAGAGATCAAAACATCAATGATGAGAGAGAATCATTGATCAGCTGCCTCCCGCGTGCCCCTTACCAGGGATCAAGCCTGCAATGGGGCATACGCCCTGACCTGGAATCTAACCATGACCTCCTGGTTCATAGGTCAACACTCAACCACGGAGCCACGCCAACTGGGCGATCTTACTCATTTTAAAGAGGATTTTATGATTCAGAACAGGTGACCTCATAGTTTGTAGAAGTGAAATTCATGAACATAGGTTTGTGCCCATATAGAAAAACCTCTAGCAGGGTGTGCTCCAAACTGTCAAGAGACATTGAACTAAGTGATGGAATAAATAAAACACGTACTTTTCCTCTTTATGTCCTTCTTTCAATTCTTTCACAAACTGCATTTCCAAATTGCACTGTAGTTGATAAAGCCATTTCCTTAGTTGTCATGAAAAAATACTTTAAAATGAGCTCGCTTATTGATACAGCAGTTTTGCCTCCAATCACTTATCTTAAGGAAATAAATGTGAACGATACAAAGATTTAATGCCAAAGAGCTCTACCGAAAAGTTGCTTTAGCCCTAAACTGTGAACAACCAGGAGTTCCGATGTTGGGGCACCTGTTACTAAAAATGTGGGGCAGCTGTCTCAGGAAACACAACGTAGGAGAGAATTTCGAAATGTGAAAAAATGTTTCCCATCTATGAAGTGGAATAACGTGCTGGATGGTTCCCTTGTTGTAAATACATGAATGAGAACACGGCCACATTGGGGAGCGGGCGGGGGAAGATATTGAAAGCTGTTAGCAGCAGTTTCCTCTGCATGGGGTCCTCGTGTGTGACTTTCATTTTCATTGGTGTTTTCCTCTAATTTTTAAAGTGTCTACAGGGAATATGCACCCATGTAGCAAGAAAGAGACAACAAATAAAATTGTTTTTGAGAAGATGAAATGAATGCAATGGTAGATGGGTGTGTGTGTGCGTGCATGGGTGGTGGAGATGGGTACGTGTGCGGAGATGCAGTCCTGGCCTCTTTCTTTTTTTTTTGTTCTTTTAATATATTTTATTGATTTTTTACAGAGAGGAAGGGAGAGAGATAGTTAGAAACATTGATGAGAGAGAAACATCGATCAGCTGCCTCCTGTACACTCCCTACTGGGGATGTGCCTGCAACCAAGGTACATGCCCTTGACCGGAATCAAACCTGGGACCCTTCAGTCCGCAGGCCGACACTCTATCACTGAGCCAAACCGGTTAGGGCCTTGGCCTCTTTCTTAGTATAAACTAGGGTTTCTCACCTCAGCACTATTGACATTTGGGGCAAGAGTGACACAAGGATTATCAGGCTCAGTCTTCATCAGAGAGGACTCACTCCCAAGCCCCTCACCTGTTTAGAAGGGCCTCCCAGCAGCTGTCCTGAGCCGAAACTTGAGTCCCTGTTCTCATGGCTGGCTGGCTGCTGGCGACAGAGGCTGGGTGGGTAGGCGCACCCAGATCCACAGAAACACAGGGGATAGGCCGGGGGTGGTAATCCAGGGGCCCAGGCAGGCCGGGTAGCAAACAGTGTCTGACCACAGCTTGGGAAATCTTACCCTTGTGAAACCAGACATCTTAAGCTCAAAGATGCTTAGAAAGGGGCTTTAGACTCATCAGCATCTCTCAACCCTTAGTGGTGTGGGAATGGAGTGCCTGGTCTCCTAATTACAGATGGCTTTGAAGTCATATGCCCTATATCACATATCCTCACCTAGGAGCGATTCTCTTCCCCCAGGGACACCAGGCAATATCTGGGGACAGTTGTGGTTGTCACAACTTAGGGGAGTCTGCTACTGGCATGAAGTGGGTGGAGATGTGTTCAGCATCCTACTTGCACAGGACGACCCGCCACAGAGAACAATCTGGCCCCAATGTCAGCAGAGCCAAGGAGAAGGCGAAACTGTGAACTAGATTTGCAGGATAATAAAATCATAACAGTTAACTTTGTTGATTGTGCATTTGGTATTTACCAGTCTAGCCGTGTGTGGTGCCATTCAATTTTCAGAACTCCTATAAGTATTTAAGACTAGCATGGGCCACATTTTCTTTTTTTTTTTTTTTTAAAGAGCAGTTCTTTTTTTTAATATATTTTATTGATTTTTAAGAGAGAAAGGGAGAGGGATATAGAGTTAGAAACATCGATGAGAGAGAAACATCTATTTAGCTGCCTCCTGCACACTCCCTACTAGAGATGTGCCCGCAACCAAGGTACATGCCCTTGACCAGAATAGAACCTGGGTCCCTTCAGTCTGCAGTCCGATGCTCTATCCACCGAGCCAAACTGGTTAGGGCTGGGCCACATTTTCTAAGTGACAAAACTAAAACCCAGAGAGGGAAAGTGTCTAATGCACGATCACACACGTGCCAGTGTATAATAAAGCTGGATATTTGGCCAGGAAGGTCTGGACACATCAAGCCACCACTACTACCCACCCACTTGACAGCTGTATCACACAACCAGGAAATCCTCTTAGCTGTTGGATGCCAGCATCTGGCATGCAGTAGGAGCTCAATAAGTGTTTGTGGAATGAATGAAATGAATTAGAGGGACCATAGGACAAATCTAAACCAAAAGCATCTATGAAACAACTTCTCTGCTCTCTCCAAATGTATGGAAGTCAAAGAGAATGAACTCAGACAGGAACATCAAACGCAACATACAATTCTGATTATATCCCAGATCAAAAAAGAAAAGTACTATGAAGAACATGATGTGGATGGTCAACAAATTTGAATAGGTTTTATATATTGGATAATAACATTGAATCAGTGTTCAATTTCATGCCTTTGTTGTATCCTAATTATGTAAAAAAAAAACAAAACCAGCCTTTTTCTTAGAGGTGCCATCTCATAAGGTGACAATAACAAGGTGTATATATCAACATGTTAAATATTGTTGTTTTAAGCCACTAAGCTTTGGAGTAATTTGTTACACAGCAATAGCTAACTAATACATTATTATTATTATTATTATTATTATTATTATTATTATAAGTATTATAAAGTGAATAAGAATGTGGGCTTTAATAGACACTCCTGGAGGGTGGAGTCCCTTCCTTCTAGCTAGGTCCCTGCCTCCTAGCTGGCCCCACTCTGAGCCTCAGCTTTCTCATCTGTAAAATGGGATGTAATGAAGATGAAATGCAGGTAAAATGCTTGGCTGAGTCACTGCACGTGGAAGTGGCCAGGTGTAGGGGCAGCTGTGATGAGGGTGATGATTTCAGGGACAGGGACTATCTCATCTCTGTCTTGTTTAATATCATACCTTTCTGAACACAAGCTCTGAGCCTGGTGGGATTTTCAGCAACTGCTTGTTAATGCAAGATCTGTACATCTGTGTTCTGTCTATACACCCCATTTGCTAATGGGATAGTCCCTGGCATGGGTCCGGTCTGTGTTGGCGGGATGCGTTCCCCCCGGCCAGGTCTGTGACCTTGAACCTGTGTGCACCCACCAGGATGTCAAGTCCATGGGAGCCTCATGGCTAGAGGTTTGGGGGCTGGGACCTGGGACCTGGGAAAGCTAGGGAAGGGAAGCAGCTTGCCTCCCTCTCCCGATTCCCCCTCCTCTCTCTCCTGCCAAGTCTCCAGACCCTCCGCACAGCCACTTCTCTCAGGCACTTGGCAGAGAGGACGCCCGGCAAGCGTTGCCTGGGCAACGCCGGGATGCCCAGCAACAAGTCTACCATGCGCATCACGTGCTCGGAGTGGACCAATCCGAGGGCCCGCCTGGAAGCAGGTCAGCCTGGGCCAAAGTCCGCCTCCCTACCTCCTCCTGCCTGGGCCGGAGGCTCGGAGCTAATTACCGTAATTGCAGTGGGAGAGCTCCGGGTGCGCTGGGGCTGGGGCTGGGGGGCTGGGCAGACCCCGAGGAGCTGATGGGGGAGGGCGGGGGAAGCAGAACCCTCTGCTCCTGCAGCTTTGCCGCTGCTTCCACAACCTCCATCAAAGAGCTCATTAAGCGCCTACTGCGTACACTTATTGTAGGGGAGGAAGGTTGGAGCACTTGCTGTGGGAGTGGGAAACCGTAGCCTCGGGCTTGGGTAAATCTGGAGTTGGGGGCGAGAATCAAATCAATGGGTTAATTCTTAACTTTTGGGGTCTCAAAGGATTGGCTCAATCGCTGTTGGCTATATGGAATCTCTCTCTCTCTCTCTCTCTCTCTCTCTCTCTCTCTCTCATACACACACACACACACCACATTCCACTGTCTCAGTTTCCTCCTGTACAAATATAGGGGAAAATGCGCTCTTGAAGGGCGTGTATAAAAAGATTTAGCTCCAAGCAGATTGAGTTCGAATCCAGTCTCTGCCATTCACCGCCCTGGAATTCTAGATGAGGCCTTTACCCTCCCTGCACACACTCTGATTCCTCATCAATTAAAAAAAGGGGGTGGGGGTGGGCCTGACCTGTGTTGCTCAGTGGTTGAGCGTCAACCTATGAACCAGGAGGTCACGGTTAGATTCCAGCTCAGGGCACGTGCCTGGTTTGCCCAGTATGAGGCGTGCAGGAGGCAGCCAATCAATGATTCTCTCTCAACATTGGTGTTTCTATCTCTCTCTCCCTCTCCCTTTCTTTCTGAAATCAATAAAAATATATTTAAAAAAACAACAAAACACACACACACACACACACACACACAAAAAAAAAAAACCCACAAAAAAACAAAAAGGCCCTGGCCGGGTTGGTTAGAGCCTAGTCTGCATACACCAAGCTTGTGGGTTCACTCTCTGGTCAGGGTACATAAAAGAAACAGCCAATGAATGCGTAAATAAGTGGAACAACAAGTCCAAGTTTCTTTCTCTCTCTCAAATTAATAAGTAAAAATTAAACAAACAAATAGGGGATCTCAAGATTTTCCCCCCAGGAGTTGTGTTTATTGAGAGGATGTCTGTGGCGCCTACGGGAGCATTTGATAAAGTAAGCTCATTATCATCACGGTCCCAGCTCTTAGCTATGCGCTGCGACTCTCACGTGTCAGATAATGGCTCTGAACTCAGTTTCTCCCACAGAGAAAATGAAAAGACCGGGGAGGCATTCCGACTGGCAGCCACTGGGTTTGTTTCCTTGCATGATTTTTTTTAAGAGCCCAAATTGGGAGATTGGGTAGAGGGGGACAAAAAGAGAGAAAATGGGAGACATCTATAATACTGACAACAATTTTTAAAAAATTTTATTTAAAGAGCCCAAATTGGAAATGTTAACGTGAAACAACCCTGCTTGAGTCTGGGTTTTTGATTCCTGGACTGTCTGGTCTCTTAAATCCCTCCCAGTTTTTAGCTTTGTTCATTCTTTCACCAACAAACATTAATTGAGCACCGACTGTGTACCTGGCCTGCGGTGTGTCCGAGTCCTCAGCCTCCTCATAGAGAACACAGGCTTCAAGGGCCAACTTTGTCACTGACCACAGTGAATGGCCCAGGATCTCAGCGGACAAGAGGGTGGACCTGGTTCTCCAAAACAGCTTCCCACCTCCAGCCTTTGCAACTGCTGCTCCCTCTGCCTGACAGGCTCTAGTCACTGATTGGCTCTTTCTCACCTTTCCCGTCTGACACACACTCATCTTATTCCCTTCCACCACTGTGGCTGCCAAGAATTCTGCTCCTGCCCCATCGCCCGCTGCTAGGATGTGCAGTCAAAGGAAGGACCGTTGCTGGGGAGGGTTGTACCAGGAATTTTGTCAATACATGAAGCACTTTCAAAAGCTGAGAAGGGAGAACACGTTGTTCAGTGTTTGTTCGCAGTTCTTCTGGGACTCAGGGCTGGACAGGAAACCAGGTCCATAGAAGCACGGCTTTCCTCATGGACTCTGCAGCCTGAGAGCCACCCCTGGCAGACCGGGAGCTGGTCCCACTCAGGACACAGACACCAACCACATACTGTGGCTACAAGCGGGGGCTCTGGTTTTGAACAACAACAGCTCTCTCCCCTTCCCTGCTGTGTGAGCCTGGGCAAGTGTCCCGACCTCTCTGTGCCCACTTACGACTCCAAGAAACAGGGCCAATAGCATCCAGCTTGGGAAGTTAATGTAAGGAGAAGACGAGGCAGAGAGAGCTCTCACTTAGTGGGTGCTTAATACATGGTAGCTGGAAGTATTACTTAAACAGAAAAGGGTTTTTATTGAAAGGATGTTGTGAGGGTCAGAGAATCAACATGAAAGCTACAAAATTGGATTTTGGATACTGGCAGGTGTGAGAGAGGAGTCGTTCTGGGAGCAGCAGGATGGCCTGGGGGTGGGGGACATCCAGCCCCAGCCAGCCATCCTCTCTTAATGTGACCATAAGCTAGCAATCTGACCTCTGTGTGCTTCCCTTGCCCCCTCAGGGACAAAGCTCGATGTCTGGGCCTCTTAGACAGATGTGAGATTGGAACCGATAACCCAAAAAGGGTTCCAGAAGGCACTGAAAGGCCTGACTCTGGTACATACAGCATCATCCACTAATACCTACTTTAGAGACTTAATGTGTGTGAGATGTTGTGCTAGTTGCTAAGGCTGCAAGGGAATATGGGAGAGCCAAGAAAAAGAGGGCCAGAGAGAGGGGTGGGAAAGCTGTATTCTAGCCTTGGTTGGTGCCTGACATGCTTTGTGAACTGCAGGTTACTTTCCCTCTCTGGGCCTCATCCTCCCAGATCCCGCCTCAGCCCCCTACTTGCTGAGTGTCCTTGGGGGAATGTCTCCACTTCTCTGAGCTTTGGTTTCCATGTCGCTCAAAATGGGATTTAGTATTTAGGCTGCAGGGTGGCTGTGAGAAGTAAATTAAATCATTCATTCATTCAGTGACTATCAATTCCAGGCATTGGGAAAGACTGTGGGATTAAAATGGGCAAGATCCTTGCCCTTGTGTGATACAGAAAGCTCTTAGACAAATACATGAGCATCAGCATTATAATAATTATTATATATAGTGTTTCAGCGTGCCCTTATTATACATACAATGTGCAGTGGCTGGGCACAAAATAGATGCTCAGGAAACACTAGCTGGTATCATTGCAATGATTCCAGGATACACACTGCAAGACTCTCCTCTCTCCCCAGGTCTGAAGTGGTGAAGTGCCTGGGGTGATTCTCACTGGGGCCGGGGGTGGAGGGTGGCAGCTGAGACCTTCATTAGGGATTCCCTGGAGGCCTCAGGTGAGGAGGCTGGCCTATGTGTGGTCCTGTTTGTGTGTTCTGCCCCTTCCAAGTAAATGCCTCCATTAATCTCCTCCTGCCTGGACTGGAGGGTCAGGTTTCAGAACCAGGCAGATGTTGTCCAGCGTCGCCCTGTTTCCTTAATCCTTGGGGCTCCAGAAACTGTCCTTAGAAGAGAGAACAACAGGCTTGCTGAGGCCACCATCTGTGCGGTCTTGATTTATGAATGCTCATGAGGGTGGCAGGAGAGAGGTCTCTATAGTAACGGCTGAGGAAGGGGCTGAGCATGTGTGTGTATCAGGCAGGGGACAGGGAGGAAGAATCACCAGAGGCCCTTATTCCTAAACCTTCTTTTCTGCTGTGATGAGCTATTAATTAATACTCATTGCTGGCTTATTATCCCCGGAGATGATTAGCTACTGTTCCTAACTGGAGCCTCGTGGGGGACATTCTCTAATGAGACTCATTCATTTCTGTCCACCTGCACCTGCCTTTCTCCTGGGACATAGGCAAATGTTGCAGATCCTAGGGACCCAAAGGGGAGAAAACAGTCCGAGGGGGCTGTCTATGAAGCTGAGATTCCCAGGGAGATGACAAGGGCACAGTAAGTGAGTAAAGAATACTAGCTATGATTATTTTGGAAGGCAGAATGGAGCCTCATAAGGTGCCAGCGTTCGCAAGGGAAAATTGCTGCCTGTTTAAATGGGCCAGTTAAGACCCCAACATAGGCGGAAAAGGCAAGAGGAGGAAGGACTCTGCAGCCAAGTGGGTCCTGAATCTAAATATGCCAAAATACAGAGTTTTCTCCTGGGCCTTTGTATATGATGTTCCTTCTATCAGGGGCACACTCCTGCACCTTCACCCAGTTCACTCCTTCTCTGATTTAGGTCTCAGTTTATACAGTGGTGCCTCTACCAGGAAGCCCTCTTTGGTTTGTCCCCCATCTTCCTGGACTGGGGCAGGTGACTTCCTTGGGTTCTCACAGTACCCTGAGTCTCTTCCATCACAGCTTTGTCCACTCTGAGCTGTAATGACCTGGGAGTGTCTGTCTCTCCAACTAGATTTTTTTGCCGATAATTACATAGGATTGTGTTCTATATATACCGTTAAGTGAAAAACAGCATGTTCTGTAAGGTATATATAGAATGCTACCTTATGTATTAAGACACTGAAGAAAAAAAAGACGCTGCACATTGCTTAGGTGGCTAAAAAAAAAAAAGCTGACAATACCAAGTGCTGATGAAGATGCAGAGCAACAGAAACTCTTATCCACCGCTCACAGGAGTGCAAAATAGTGTGGTCACTTTGGGGGAAAAGTTGGGCAGCTTCTTCTTTTTTTTTAAAAAAAAAAAATTGTATTGATTTTTTTTTTTACAGAGAGGAAGGACGAGGGATAGAGAATTAGAAACATCCATAAGAGAGAAACATCAATCAGCTGCCTACTGCACACCCCCTACTGGGGATGTACCTGCAACCAAGGTACATGCCCTTGACCAGGGTTGAACTTGGGAGCCTTCGGTCTGAAGGCCGACGCGCTATCCACAGAGCCAAACCAGTAAGGGCAAGGGCAGCTTCTTCTTCTCTCTCTCTTTTTTTTAATGTTTAAATGTATTTTGTTGACTTTTTGCAGAGAGGAAGAGAGAGGGATAGAGTTAGAAATATCAATGAGGGAGAAACATTGACCAGCTGCCTCCTGCATACCCTCTACTGGGGATGTGCCCGCAACCAAGGTACATGCCCTTGACTGGAATCAAACCTGGGACCCTTCGGTCCGCAGGCCAATGCTCTATCCACTGAGCCAAACCGGTCAAGGCAAGGGCAGCTTCTTAAAAGTAAAAAATACCCTGACCATATGGCCTGGACATCCCACTTCTAGGTATTTCCAGAGAGAAATGAAAACATATTGTCCACACAAACACCTGTGCGTGAACATTTCCAGCAGCTTTATTCATAATCCCCCAGACCTAGAGATGTCCTTGAACCCAGGGACCCTGCACTAGTGACTGAGCAAGCCCTACTCCACCCACACAATGGAATGCTACTTCCCAACACACACACAGCAACATGGAAGGATCTCCAATGCATTATGAAGATGAAGGACGCCAGACACCGAAAGCTGCACACCATGTGATTCCATTTAAATGATGTTCCGGAATAGGCAAAACTATAACGATGGAGATTAGATCAGCAGTTTCCAGGGAGTAGCGATCGGGGTGGGGATAGCCTATACAGGGGGTAGGAGAGAACGTTTTTGGGGTGAGGGGACTGTTCTGTTTCTTGACTATGGTGTTGGATGCATAACTGCACTTGTCAAAATTTACAGAACTGTGCACCTAAAAACATGAATGTTACTGTATAGAAATTATACCTCAATATAGTATACCTGGCTTTAGAACTGAATTCTTTAAAAATTAAAAAAAAAAAGATTGTGTGTGAGGAGAATCATGGATACGGTTAAATATGTATGAGGACTCTAGAAGAGGACAAGGAATGGGCAGTTGACAAGAATTTAGATCTTAGAGTCAGCAGACGGGGGACCCCAGCTCCAGCCCCCAATTATTGTGGTCTATGGGGGAGGGGGCTGCCTCTGCCACATCTGTAAAAACAGGGCGTTTCACATCTCCTCTATAGCTTAGAATGGAAAAATCTCAGAATCCCGGGTGTAAAGGCTCTCTCTGCCCTCCAGAAGGTATGAAGGAGACCACAAGTGAAGGCAGTGCTGGGGTGGGAGAGTGCTGAGGAGCATGGGCTTTGGAGTCGAGAGACAGGGCTGTGTTTATTTATTTATTTTTAATTTTTATTGATTTCAGAGAGGAAGGGAGAGGGAGAGAGATAGAAACATCAATGATGAGAGAGTATCACCAATCAGCTGCCTCCTGCACAACCCACACCGGGGGATTGAACCACAATTTAGGCATGTTCCCCGACCGGGAATAGAATCCTGACCTCCTGGTTCACAGGTCGATGCTTAACCACTGAGCCACACCAGCCAAGCAAGAGCTGTATTTAAATTAAATCCCAGCTCTGCCTCTTGCTTTCCAGGTGGCCTTGGACTAGTTCCTTAGATCCTCAGTCTCCTCATCTGCAAAATGGGGACAACAATGATAGCAATCATATAGGGTTGTCCTGAAGCCTTCAGAATGCTTGGCATGTGAAGTGTTTGGCACCAAGCCCAACACAAAGTAAAAGCTCAAGAAGGGAGAGAAAGAAAGGGGGAAAGGTTTTCCTATATGATCTGGTCCTGGCCTGAGTGACCAAACCCTGGCCACCTCTTCCTGAGTGTAACTCTGCAAGTTCCCTCCAAGACACACTTCAGGGCCTGTCTCACACACACACACACACACACACACACACACACACACACACACACTTTCTAGGAACTAACTGTTCCTACAAACAGTAACCCAACCAACTCACTGTTCAGCCTGATATTCATCCTTTAAATTTTCCCATGGTTGTCTTCTTCTCACCTTTCAGGTCTCAGCTCAAATGGGTCCACTCCAGAGAGCCCTTTCCCAACCATCCAGCCTAAAGCTATGTGTCTTACACCAGCCAGTCACATACTCGGCAGGGACTAGAAAATCTGGCCCCTGGGCCAAATGAGTGACCACTATTTTGTTGTTAATCCTCACTCCAGGATATTTTTTCCATTTATTTTTAGAGAGAGTGGAAGGAAGGGAGGTAGGGGGAGAGAGAGAGGGAAAAACAACACATCAATATAAGGGAGACACATGGATTAGTTGCCTCCCGCACACACCCCATGGGACAGGGATCCCACCTGCAACCCTGCTACTTGCCCTTAACCAGGAATCAAACTGGCGACCCTTCAGGGCAAGGGTGGGTGCTCTAACCACTGAGCACATCAGCCAGGGCAAGCTGCCACTATTTTTGTAAATAAAGTTTTATTGGCACACAGTCACACCCATATATATATTCTCTAAGGCTGCCTTTGAACTACAACAACAGAGCAGAGTAGCCAGGAGCTAAACCAGCTGGCCTGCAAAGCAGAAAATATTTACTTTCTGGCCCTTTACAGAAAAGTTAGCAGACTCCTGCTCTATCACACACCCCTCCCCCAGTCTGTTTCTTCTAGCTGCCATTATTGTGTGAGGTTATTTTGTTCTTTTATATATTTGTTTATTGTCTGTCTTCCACACTAAATAGAATACAAAAATGAGATTGGCTTTGTTCCTGCTGAATCCCCAGTGCAAATATTTTCATTGTGAAGTGAATGCATAAAGTAGGTTTGAGGTGTTTATTTCTGGCCATGCCTTACTAGAATGTTGAAGGAGGAAGTGACTTTAAAAATCCTCTCAAGCCCTAACGGGTTTGGCTCAGTGGATAGGGCGTCAGCCTATGGACTCAAGGGTCCCAGGTTCGATTCCAGTCAAGGGCATGTACCTTGGTTACGGGCACATCCCCAGTGGGGAGTGTGCAGGAGGCAGCTGATCGATGTTTCTAGCTCTCTATCTCTCTCTCTTCCTCTCTGTGAAAAATCAATAAAATATATTTTAAAAAATAAATAAATAAAAATCCTCTAAATAACACTGTTGCAAAGAAGGGGTGCCAGGCACTGTGTGTAGTGCACACTCCCATTGAAGGCAGTGAGCGAGTCAGATCTCTGAGCTGAGAGGAGAACCCTGGGATCTAACAAGATAGAGTTACTACAAAGCTCGCCTCTTTGCAAAAGAGATGGGAAACACAGGACGACGAAATCACTGCACAATCTTGAAAAGGATCCCAACTTGGAAATGAATGTCATAAAGGCCAGTATTGAGTCAACTGGCGAAACTGGGACGTGGGCTAGAGATTAGACAACAGTATGGTCACAGTTTTAACTTTGTGGTTGTGATGATCACATTAAGGCTACCTGGGGAACTGTCCTTGACCATGGAGGAGGCATGCCGAGTACTTAGGAATGAAGGGGGCACTGTGTCTGCCACTTACATGGTTGGAGCAGAGACAAAGATAGATGTGGAGAAAAAGACAAAGATAAAGTGAATGTGGCAAAATGTTGACAATGGGTGGGTGGGTCTAGGTAAAGGTGGTTATGTTCAGAAGTGCATTGAACGATCTTGCAACTTTCCTGTGGGTTTGAATTTTTTCCCCCAAAATAAAAAGGTGAAAAGGAAAAGGAAGGGAGCAGATAAACAAAGCAGCCATTTCTAGGCCATATTCCTGTTTCTTCTTCCTTTGGTTCCTTGCTCCTCTTTGGGAACTGTGAAGCCAGAACAAGCCTCTGAGTGGAGACATAATGCAGAAGTTAGAGTATTTCAGGCAAGTAGTGTTGCACTTGACAGTGAATTCGTTGAGTACCTACTATGTGTCAGAATTCCGAACAGCTTCTGCGTCCACTCCCCACGAGTTTGGCCCAATTTCCCCCAGTGCACCCAAGGAGTTAAACCTTGGTTTGGGTATCTTTGTTGACAAACCTTACCCAATGTTCCTAGATCCATGGGTGATCTGCAGGTAGCTCACTTGTGAGCTCAAATTCCACAAAATAAGCAGCTCTTTTAGGGGACGTTCATACTAGAAAGAGCACAAGCTAGAACACAAATTCCTTTATCTTCATGCATGCTATATTTGAGAAGAGTCACCTTTCCGTGGCTTCACCCTCCCTAAAGGAAGGTTAGTTGCTGAATTCATGAATGTGCCCCTCCCCCAATTCATGAATGTGCCCCTCCCCCAACGCCGTACCTGACACAGTAAAGGTGTTTTGAGTAAATGGATGGACCGTCTCAGGAAATAACAATAGCTATGTTATTGGGGAAATTATCAGGTCCAGACATTTTTTCTAACGTCATGCCAAGCTGCATTGGAGCCGGTCGCAAAAGGAAAAAATCAGGAATGCAGATCCTGTCTTTATTTAAAATATGTTGTCAATTGTGGATTCTTCATTAATTTTGATTTTTAAAAAATATTGCATTGAAATACGATTTTGATTATGGAGTGTGTGTTTTTGTGTGTGTGCCACCTTAAATTTTGTACTTGAGGCAAGTGCTTCCCTCACCTTAGTCCTAGCCCTGGTTATTTATTTCCAACATGCAATCCACACCATAGCATCAATGCCTCATCACAATGCTCTGAGAAGATACTACAATCATCACCATTTTACAGTTGAGGAAACTGAAGCACAGAGAGGTTCAATGGCACCCCGAGTCCCACGGCAAGGAGGAGAAAAATCTGGACTGGAACCCAAGTTTGTGTGTTTTTTTGGCTCAGAGTCTACTCAGTAAAGTAAAATTATAAACTAAGTTATGAGTTGGGTTTTGAGTCGAGGAATCAGAAGGTCTAGGCTTGAGTCCCACCTCTGTTCCAGGCTCCTCTGAGCTCTACATTCACACAGACCTCAGTTTCTCAATCTGAAACTGCCCTATCCCCCTCGCCCCTGCCCCCAACACAATGTACCAGCTTTATCTCTCCTGATCTAGCAATAGCACAAGCTAGAGAAACAAGCGCTGGCTGAGCCAGAGCTGCTGAACTTGTGGGGAGCTCAGAGACCCAGGAGGGGGTTGGGCCGAGTGGGGAGATCCTGGGAACTACAGTGAGTGGCCCCTCCCCCTCCAGAAAACCCCAACCTAGATTTTGGGCAGATGTGCCAGTCTTTTATTCTGAAACTGAGGCCACAA
Source organism: Murina feae (assembly GCA_004026665.1). NCBI lineage: Eukaryota > Metazoa > Chordata > Mammalia > Chiroptera > Vespertilionidae > Murina > Murina feae. The sequence continues at coordinate 9,300 of PVJC01012788.1, read as the reverse complement.
CCTATGAGGTAATCTTTGGAGCTGCATTCGAGGTGGAGTCCCATTGGCCGGCTGGCAAAGTCCCGCCCTGGGCTCCCGGTGCCCCGCCTTCCGCAAAGCCCATAAAAGCGCAGTCCCCGCCTCGGCAGTCACTAGACACCTGCATCTGCCCACAAGACTGGAAGCAGGTGAGACGCACAAGGGAAGGACTTCAGCTGCGTGGAAGGAGGGGTGGCTTGGGGGACCCGGTACCTCGGGGATGGGGCTGGTTTGCAGGTCAGCGCATGGACATCTTCCCAAAAAGCGACAGACGGTGAAGTTTGACGGCCTGGAAAGCAGAGACTGACTACCTGGGAGGTAAGTCCTGGGGACGTGCCACGAGGTAAGGAGCTGGGATGAGTCCTAACTGCGACCTCTCCCAGTGCCCCCCCCCCTTGCCATTCTGCAGCGCCTAGGGAAGAGGATCGGAGAGGAAAGACATTTTTGGAAGGAGGGTTCCCCAAAGTCAGAGGAACAGAGAAGGCGGGGGAGTGGGTTGAGCCGCGAAGAGAGGAAAGTTAAGTTTTCTTCAGCACCGAGGGTGAAGACAGCTTTGCGAGGACCACGGAAGAAAATTGCTATTTATTTCAGCACGGAGACTCCGGACAGCGCCTCTCGGGGCTCAGGGAGGGAACCGCGACCTGCTTCAGCACACGCCTCTGGACAGCTCCCAGCAGGTCCCGGCCGGCTTCATTTCAGCAGCAGGGCACGGACAGCTCCCCAGGTTAAGGAGAGCCCTGTACCTTGATGGGGAACAGAGGGTGGTCTGGGTATCTGACGCTTTTGGAGACTTGCCCCCGCCTCATTTAATAGATTTTTCAATGCATGATTTTCCAGATGAGATGTAACAGCACACATAAGTCTGTAATTCTCGACAGGTGCGATGATCAATCTGTAGGATTGTCGGGGAATGGGTGCCTGCCAACATGACATTATTGTGCTCTTTCTAGACTTCTTTGAGAAATATTGTGTCAGTCATTTCACATACATTATGTCATGCCATCTTCAACTTCAGGGCATGGGATTTATTACACCCAGGTGACACTTGAGGAAACTGGGACCCAGAGAGGGACAGGTCAAGAGCTCTCAGGCCAAGGGTGAATCTGCAAGTCAACCCCGCATCCCTCCAACTCCAAATTCCATGTTTCGTGGGTGGGAGTTGGGCCCTTGGAGATCAGATCCTTCCTCTCCCCAGGAGGACCAAGCACGGAAGACAGACAGGAGGTGGTGGAGAAGCAAGAAGCCCATATGTTACAACTTGGCTCCTGTGAAGGAAAAGAGCTGGGTGGGGAGGTCGCAGCCACAGGGCAGAGGGTGGCCAAGAAGACTGGAGCAGTTGTGGTCTAGTGCTGTGTGGAAGACTAGTGATTTTGTTGTTCTGGTGTACTATGACAACAAGTCACAGCTTCCTCATAGCGCGGGCTCCCATCAACCTCCGCCTGAGATGGACAAGTAACTGTGGGGCGGGGGAGGCCAGGAAGGAACCACTTCCACCCAGGGGAGTGAGCTGGCTAATCCCATGGGACAAGAGCAAGGGAGGAAGTAAAGTAGGGGCATGCGCCCCACGATCACATAGCAATGTGCCATGCATGGTGCTGGCCATGTCGCTCATATGCCTCCCACAGGCCTGAAAATACAAAATATCTGACTGAACCCAGGGCCTTGGGAATCAATGAGGGGATGGTGTTTGAAGTTCTCTCTAGACTGGGATTATACTACAATTTGTCAATAAAAATTCCAGTAATAATTTATTTACTCCCACACCTCACCATCAGTTCCATGGACTGGCTACGGGACAGGTGTAAACGTGTGCCTGGTAGGTGAGTTGTGGCATCAGCGAGGGCTCACCCCCAGTTCTCTGGGACATTCTCATCAAGTCATGGACGCTACATTGAGGTCATTCCAGCCTCAGAGCCTTGGTCTTTGCAGCTCCCTCGTCTTAGAATGCTCTCCCTCCCAGAGCACCCCACGAGCTCCCTCTCCCTTCTTATCCCAGCCTCGTTTCATCCAGGGAAACTTTCCTTGTTGCCTCACCACCCACCTTATCACGTCTGTGTTGTACACTCGCATAGACCTGGGATGTCTTCTCCCCAGCACTTACTCCAATTATTGTTAACTGTTCGCAGGACTGTCTGTCACCCCCGTTACACTGTGAGCTCCATGAGGGCAGAGCTGCGCTTGTATTTTTCACTGCTGTGGCCCCAGCACCTAACCAGGGCCTGGCACACAGCAGGCACTCAATAAACATTGGTTGAATCAATAAAGGTATCAGAGAATAAATCAATGTATTAATAAATGAACTGATGGTTTCAGCACACACATGAAGATCCTGCTTCTCTTTAGTTTCCCCCCACAGAGACACCGGAGGGCGGTGGGTGCTGTGGGTGTTTACTGGGGAGTATAATTAAATTTGTGGACACTCAAGGGCCAGCCAGCCAACTAATAGCCCCAGGAGAGAGCCAAGTTCATTTAATTAGCAGTTATGAGGCATTGATTCCTCATTAGCTCTGGCAACCCCCGTCTCCCTTCTCAGCCTCAGACAAATGAAATCTTTCTCTCTCCAGGAGTACTGCCTCAGTGAGTTCATTAACAAGCAGAGAAAATACAATTACAAGACACCTACATGCCAGAGGCACTTTGAGGATGGGGTGGGGAGAGGGGTTCAATGTCTGGATCAAGGCTAATTGTGAGAGTTTTATGTTATATATAGATCTCCCTTGGGGAATGGAAGAGCTTTTAGATTTTTTAAAAAGGCACCCGGATACTGCCTTTTAGGGACAGATTAGAGGAGATTCTGCCCTGGTATTTCTGCAAATGTCTCCCCCTGGGTCTCTCACAGCCACTCCACAGTAACCATTTCACACTGAACACCCAGTCTACCCAGCCACCACCTCCCCTCCTTTCGTGTCCCCATCAGTGTGGCAGCCTCTCCACATCCCAGGGTCCCTCCCCTCCTCATCCATTTCTCTAACCCGGTATTGGCCAAGGCAAGTCATCCTGGGCAAATCCAGCCTCCTCCCCAGCCCTGCCTCCATCACTGCCTGGTTGTCTCATCCCTCCCCCCCCCAAACACACACAACCGTCCATTTATACTCCACATACAGTGAGGGGGTTGTTCTAGAACACAAATCTGACCAAGTCCCACCTCTGCCTTTAACCCTTCCCCTCCCATTGACAGAAGGATGAAATTCAAATTTCAAAACACAGCCTGGCTCATCCTACTGAGAGTGTTGTCTGTCATTTCCCCACCAGCTGCCCTGAACAACTGGCCCACCCAGGAGCATCTTGGATTCCTCTAGGAAGCGTCCAGAGGATGCCGATTCCTAGGACTCTGCCAACTTCAATAAACCAATGGCGGGGCGGGCCCCAGCATCTGCATTTTGATGAGCTTCCCCCACTGATTCTGTTTTGTTGTTGTTAATTCTCACCTGAGGATATTTTTTCCATTGCTCTTCAGAGAGAGTGGAAGGGAGGGAAAGAAGGAGAGAGAGAGAGAGAGAGAGAGAGAGAGAGAGAGAGAGAGAGAGAGGTGTCAATGTGAGAGAGACATACATATGGACTCCCGTATGTGCCCCCACTGGGGGTGGGGAGTGAACCTGCAACCCAGGTACGTACCCTTGATCAGGAATCAAACCTGAAATTCTCTGGTGTGCAGGCCGACACTCTAACCACTGACCCACACCAGCCATGGCCCCACTGATTCTTATTTAGGGAAATCCTTCCTTTGATTTAAAAAACAAAATGCCTGACCGGTTTGGCTCAGTGGATAGAGCGTCGGCCTGCAGACTGAAAGGTCCCAGGTTCGATTCCGATCAGGGGCATGTACCTTTGTTGCGGGCACATCCCCAGTGGTAGGTGTGCAGGAGGCAGCTGATTGATGTTTCTCTCTCATCGATGTTTCTAACTCTCTATCTCTCTCCCTTCCTCTCTGTAAAAAAATCAATAAAACGTATTTTAAAAATAAATAAATTAAAAAAACACAAAATGGCCCAGCTAGTGTGGCTCAGTGGTTGAGCGTCGACCTATGAATCAGGAGGTCGTGGTTCGACTCCCGGTCAGGACACATGCTCCAGTTGTGAGCTCAGTTCCCAGTGTGGGGCATGCAGGAGGCAGCCGATCAATGGTTCTCTCTCATCGTTGATGTTTCCATCTCTCTGTCCCTCTCCTTTCCTCTCTGAAATCAATCTTATATAATAAAAGTCTAATATACAAATTGTTTGACCAGGAGCTTGACTGCTCACTATGACATGTGCTGACCACCAGGGGCAGCATGAAACATGGTGGGCATCTGCAATGCGGCACTGGCAGCAAGTGGTAGTGCAGGTGCTGCTAGCCCTGATGGGCCCCAACGAGAGCTGGACGGCAGCGCCAGGCCACAGCAGGGTGCCAGGCAGGGGCTGTGGGGCTGCGAGGCTGGGGACATGAGCTGGGGCTGTGAGCCTGGGGGCACGAGCTAGGGCCCAATCCCTGCAGGCCACCCTGAGGGACCCCACCTGTGCATGAATTTGTGCACCGGGTCTCTAGTAAAAAATAAAAATAAAGGTACGTAAAACCCACCAACTTTTCATTTTTCCCAAAGTCCTCTGGGAGAGGACACTCATTTAATCTCACCAGTTTCATGCTTCTCCCGTCCACGCCCTTATCACTGTTAGCACCTGATAAATATTCAGTTGAGACAAATGCTGGGTCTGAGCTCCTCTGTCAGAATCAAATATGAAGGCCACATGCACCATCACATGAGCCATCACTTGCAATGGAGCTGAGGGCATCTGAACGGAAGGGACAACCCATTCAACTTTCTTATTATATCTGGTCACTGTGCAATTATCTTCATTTGGGATTTCATGAAAGTGGAGTCTCAGACAAGACGGTGGTTCCAGGAGCAAAGGTACCAGAGAGTGAGGCAAAGAAGCAGGGATTGCCAATGTATGGGATATGGTCCAATTACTCTAACAAACTCAAAGTAACAGTGGCTTCAGCAAGAGGGATGTTTATTTTCTTCCCTTTGACTCAGCAATTCTATGCACTTACGCAGATGAGAAATGAATATCTGCTTCCTCAGAACGAAGGAAGGAAAGGAGAGAGGGAGGGACCCATTTCAGAGGCCCATCAGTTCCTCTTGAGCAGTTGATTAAGTCCACACCTGGACTACTTCCCTTATCAGCTCTCATACTCAAGGGCCTCTAGACACCTCCTCTAATTGTCCAAGATCTAGAACCAGACAACTAGGGGCAGCCCTATTGTCCTGGAGTTTGGAAAATTATTCAAATGAGCCAGTTTCAGGAAGCCCGGGAAACCTGGCTAACCCCACCGGCTTGCCCTGTATGAGCTGCCTCCTACAGCACCATTTACTGTCACCCTGTCCCTGCTGGAAGACTTGTGTCCTCTTCTTTGGAGCTCCAAGTAACAAAGGGTTCTGCCTTTCTCCTATCTGAGTGTCACTGTGTTGTGTCCCTCCATCAAAACATTATTTATTTATTTAAAAAATATATATATATTTTATTGATTTTTTACAGAGAGGAAGGGAGAGGGATAGAGAGTTAGAAACATCGATGAGAGAGAAACATCGATCAGCTGCCTCCTGCACACCCCCCACTGGGGATGTGCCCGCAACCAAGGTACATGCCCTTGACTGGAATCGAACCTGGGACCCTTCAGTCCGCAGGCCGACGCTCTATCCACTGAGCCAAACTAGTCAGGACAAAACAATATTTAAACCTTGCACAGAGCATAAAATTTGCACGTAACCTTTTTAAAGTGACAATTTCGTGACATTTCATACGTCACAAAGTCCTGCAACCATCACCACGACCTGATTAATTCCAGAACATTCCATCGCCCCCAAAAGAACACAGTTCCTGTTAAGCAGTCACTCCCCACACTCCTCTTCCCGCAACCCCTGGCAAAGTTAATGTGTTTTCCGTCCCCGTGGGTTTGCCTGTTCTGGGCATTGCATATCCATGAAACCACACTATGTGGCCTTTGGTGTCTGGTTTCCTTCACAGAGCAGCATGTTTTCAAGGTTCATCTGTGCTATAGCGTGTGTCCATGGCTCATTCCTTTTGGATAGCGGAATAATAGTGCATCAGATGGATATATAGGGTTTAAAAAACCCAGACACTATTTTAACAGCTACAGGTATATTAGCTCCTATGAGGTAGGTGCCATGATCACTCCCCATTTTACAGGAGAGGAAACCAAGGCTCAGAGAACCTGAAGCAAGTTGCTCAAGGTTGCACGGCTCGTGGGTGGCCAAGCCAGGACTTGACTGTTGGCAGTTTGCATAAGTGTCTGCATTTCCAACCGCTATCTTACACCCTTCTCATAGTTTGATGCACACAGACAATGTGGCAACTGCAACATGTCCCTCAGTCATTTCTGCAGGGGAGGAGGCCGAGATGTGGACAGGAGAGGAGACTTGTGGTCACATAGCGAGTCATCCCCAGTCAGGGCCTGAGAGGGGTGGTGAGGGCAGAGCTCAAATGCTGCATTGTCCGGGGAGGGTGGGGGTCTGCCAGAGAGGGTGCTGATTATATCCTGCACCTTAATGGGTCCTTCAAAAGAGAGTGGCTTGGGTTTCCATGACAACAGGCAGGCAGCATCACAAGGAGATAACTGAGTTTCCTCCCCCAACCCATATCTGCCTCAGGAATCTGTACTCTCCATGCCTGCCTTTCTGGATCCGGAGAGAGCCGCTGTGTGGGTGGTCAGAGCTCACACCTGCTGGTGCACTCAGAGACCTCTCCCGAGCCCTGCCTCAGCCAAGCGACAGAGGGATGGGCAGAAGCAGAACACACTGGGCACGGGTGCAAAGTGAGGCAGAAGGGATTGGGCAGAGTGGGGAGTTGCCTTGAGTTTCCCCGATAACATCATGAATCAGCAAGGGGTTGGGGAAAGCTCTGAGATGGAAACTGTTAACAGGACAGGACAGGGCAGGGCAAGACTCTCATTGACAGTGATCAGTCAAGTTACAGAACGTGCTCCTCAGGGCAGAGAAGGAAGATTGGACAGAGAGCAGGGGAGGCAATAATTGGAGAAAAAAATCATCCTCGTTTGATCCCACCTGGCCCAGTCTCAGTGCTAAACCAGTGTGGGTCGGGAGAAGGAAAGCATGAAGGGCTGTGAATATCACTGACTTCCATGGGGGAAGCTATAAAGGACACTATTGGAACAAAGGAAAGTCTTGGAATCTGGATGGTGGCTTAGATGATCGGGCTTATCAGTGTGACATTTCCAATTTTGATCATTAAACTGTGGGTCTGTGAGAGAATGTCCTTGTTCTTTGGAAACACTCATTAAAGTACTGTATTTAAGAGTAAAGGTTGTAAAGACTCCAAATTACTTCCCCAAATTATTCAGAAAACATTATATATACATTGTGTGTGTGTATTATATATATATGCATTACATTTTATTTTATGTATCTTATACATATATTTATAATACACTATATTCTGTTATAAATTATATTACAGATATATCATTATCCTATATAATAAAGGGCTAATATACAAATTGTCCCCTCGACCTGGAGTTCAACCAGGAGTTCGACCAGGGCCAACTGCCTATGGCCCCTTCCCCCCAAGCTGGCCCCAATCAGTCCCCCCGCCCCCGTGTCTGCTCCCCTCTGCTGGCCTGGCCCGATCGGCCCCCATAGGGGTGGGCCAGCAGACCCCACATATGCACAAATTTGTGCACCAGGCCTCTAGTCTACATCCTATATAATAAAAGCCTAATATGCTAAGTGTCTTATTGTCTGTTCAACCAATCAAAGCATAATATGCTAATGACATGCTAAGGCCTCTCAACTGCTTGTTATGATGTGCACTGACCACCAGGGGGCAGACAGTCAACTAGTAGACCAGTCACTATGATTACCAGGGGGCAGACACTCCAACTGGTAGGTTAGTTGCTGCTGTGTTCCAGCCAATCAGGACTGAATGAGACAGACCGGACATGCCCTGGAGCCCTCTCATGGTCCCCCCCCAGCTGACCAACCTCCTGCATCCCTCGCCCACCCCAATAGTGCACTGATGGGTTCCCTTGGCCTGACCTGCACCCTCTTGCAATCCAGGACCCCTCAGGGGATGTTGGAGAGCCAGTTTTGACCCGATCCCGCAGGTCAGGCTGAGGGACCCCACTGGTGCATGAATTTGTATACTGGGCTAATATGCAAAGTGTACCCTCCCGAGTTCGACCAGGAGACTGGGAGTTCGATCGCTCACTATGATGTGCACTGACCACCAGGGGGCAGCATGGAACATGGCTGGTGACCAGTGGCAGAGGCAGGGAGCTGAGGGAATGAGTGAAGGAGTAGACAGGGAACCTGATTGGCCCTGATCGCTGGCCAGGTCTAGGGACCCTACCCATGCACGAATGTCATGTACTGGGCCTCTCGTACAATATAAACATGTATCATATATACTTATGTATCACATTTATATACACATATAACATATAATAAATATATAGATTGGGGGTGACTGCTCATGGGGAAGGGGTTTCTTTTTGGGGTAACAAAAATACAGCGGTGGGCAAAAGTCAGTTCACAATTCATATGGGAAAATAATACAATAAATAATAATACAAAAATAAACTGTTTTGCATAATCACAACTATGAACCTACTTTCGCCCACCCCTGTATTTTGGAACTAGATAGAGGTGATGGTTGTACAACATAATGAATGTCCTACATGTGCTGAGTTGCACATGTTAACAGGGATAATCTTATTTCAATTTTTAAAATTACATATTCAGAGAAAAGTTTCTCTCTTGCTTGCTGTCAGAGGGAACTACGCCCTTCTGCTACCCAACAACATTTCTAGTAGAAATGAGTGAAGGTTGCCTTTAAGGCCCTCAATGAGAAACAAAGAACACATATCATTAAACGCCACCAGCATCAGTCATCTCTGCTTGAGAATTGGGAACTAAAATGCCGCCACAGCCTGGCCAGTGTGGCTCAGTGGTTGAGTGCCGACCTATGAACTCATGGAGGTCATGGTTCAATTCCCAGTCAGGGCACATGCCCAGGTTGCGGGCTTGATGCCCTGTGTGGGTGTGCAGGAGGCAGCGATCAATGATTCCCTCTCATCAATATGTTCCTATCTCTCTGTCCCTCTCCCTTCCTCTCTGATATCAATAAAAACATAAAAAATAAATTAAAAATAAACGAATAAAATGCCCCCACATCATTTCCCCACGGTAGACTCCTCTCTCTTTCCCCAAACTTCAACTGTGCGTGGGTATCTTCACAAGTCAGACTTCTGCTATAAAAAAAAAAA
>PVJC01012787.1:0-39082 GCA_004026665.1 Murina feae | reverse complement strand
GCTGGGCTAATTTGCATACAGCCGTTCTGATTGGCTGGTGGGCGTGGCTTACCCTGTCTCGGAGAAACAGTTAATTTTAATATTTCGCTTTTATTAGTTTAGATAGCCTCATATATTTGGCTCATTTTTATATTTAGTTCTTTGGTATTTGGGGGATAATTGAGATTTTTCTGAGAATCATGCTGACAGAAAACACAGTCTCTTTCTTTTTGGATGTATGTTTCAAGGTACTGAATATGTTTGTGGCAGTCATGCTCCTGGCAGCTGGCAGAACAATCGTGATCTTGAATATTCTGCCCCAACTCAAGATCATGAGCCATTGCATTTGGCTTGATTTTTATCTTTTTGATATCTTTATTCATGGTTAACTATCACATGTAAAGCAAAATATAGCAAGAAAGAACAGTAGAAAATACATACATCATGGTTAGATTTTCATCTTTATTCTCAATGGTGCTTATTTGTTGAATACCCAAATCTGAAAAAGGAACATGCTAAGATAATATTATTCAAATATTTATATAAAGTTCAAATCCTATCTAATAAAAGACTAACATGCAAATTGACCATCACAAGATGGCTTCCCCCATGTGGTCAAAGATGACTTCCCCCATGTGGTCAAAGATGGCCACCACAAGATGGCCAGCAAGGGAGGGCAGTTGGAAAGGACCCAGGCCTGCAGGGGAGGGCAGTTGGGGGGGACCAAGGCCTGCAGGGGAGGACTGTTGGGAGGGACCATCTTGGCAGGGGGAGGGCAGTTAGGGGCAGTCAGGCCAGCACAGGAGCAGTTAGGCATTGATCATGCTGGCAGGAGAGTGGTTAGGGGCAATCTGCAGGCGAGAGGTCAGGAGCCAGCAGTCCTGGATTGCGAAAGGGATGTCAGACTGCTCGTTTAGGCCCCATCCCAGAACGGGCAGTCGGACATCCCTCAAGAGGTCCCAGATTGGAAGGGATGCAGTTTGGGCTGAGGGACACCACCCCCACCCCCCACTCCCACTCCGTGCATGAATTTCGTGCACCAGGCCTCTAGTATTCATATAAATACATATGTTTTTAACCAAGCAAATGATTACTTTTTAGAAGCATAGTTCATATATCTTAAAATGTTCCAATATGATAGATTTATAAAATGAATACTTAATTTCTAGGGAGTCTGTACATGATCTAAATGAAGTCAGGTGAATGAGATAATTCTATTTTACCTGTGATTATATGAATAGTTTAGCAGCATATATCATTGAATTTGATAAAACTTAGTACTAAGTGCCATTTATTATAGATCATATTGATTTATCACTTAGTGGTTGATAAGGAATCTGTGTAGGAATGTTCTGTTAATTATAAAAGAAATTATAAGTATAGCATCTATTTATTCTTTATATTAATGAAGCTTTTTGAATTATTTTGTCAAATCTTAAAAATGAAGACAGATTATTTATAAGAAGGAGAACTCGCAATTTTTGGTGATTTTTAATTTAAAATTTTCAAATTGTATTTAGCTGTGGATAAATTCTACTTGAGAGCCGATAGATGAAATTGTAGCATCATTATTTGAGTTTTGGTGCTATACACTTCATATGCATTACCTCTTTTTATCAAAACACACCTATGAAGTAGATGTTACCACATATGGAGGCCTGTGAGTCTCAGAGAAGGTAAGGAACCTGCCCAAGGTCAGACAGCTTCTCATTGCTGAGCTGGATTCAAACCTGGGTTTCCCTGATTTGAAGACTTGCTGTTTGCACTATTCACCATTAACTTAGCCTTTAGCAGATGCAAGTCTTAGATAGTCTTATATCTCAGTGTGTAATATCTATTGAAAAATTAGGTAGGTGGGAAATTTTTTATATCACTAAGAATGACAACTTGTTATGAAAATACTGTCAGCATACCATCAGGTTAAGAGTATATGTCCTTTTATTAAAAAATTACTTTATTCAAGGACAATCTAAATGTTAAGAATATGGTTGTTTAAGAAAATTTACTCATTTATTTTTAGAAAGGGATGTCTCCCCTTCCTCAAGAAAGATTTTTTGAAGTAGTAATTCTTAATTTCTCACCCACAGCAATACACTACACTGCCATAGCAGCTAACACGTTCAGAGATCTCTTGCCTAGAGGATGCATTTTAGGATTGCCTTTGTTTATGTAGATAAAGGAAATACTTTAGAATTTAGAAACAATTCTTAATAGCAACAAAACAAGCTTCTTGAAAACAGCATTTTATGAGCATTAAGTCCTATCCTCATCTCTCCTTAGAAGCAGAAAAGAGTCTTTCCTTAGCAACCTGGAATAATAATGACTAGATTAACTCAGCCATTGCCCACAGGCCTTAATGTAGCATGATCGGCTCACAAGCACGCGTCTGTAGACAGCCGGCCCAATGCAACATCTTGGCAAATTGATCGCCTAAGAGGGATTTCAGAATGTATTGGCATAAATGCCAGACTGAAGGAATGATTGAACCACATGGGGCTGAATTTGTCGATAGCAGCAGTCCATTCTTTCAAACAGCACATGTGCCAAGCACCAGTTTGCAATCACAAACACCATCTGCTGCAGATTGAAGAGGAAGACAGCATGGGTGTGCGCAGGATCTTAGTGTAGTTTATAATTAATCACAACCGTGTTTAACAACTTGCACTGTGTTCAGACTGCTTCAATCTTGAGTTATCAATCACCATTATTTATTCTGTTGTTTCTTTCTGGCTCCTTCCTTCCCTTCTTCCTCATAGTCATTAAACAAATATTTATTAAGTTTCTTCTATTTGCATGACCCTAGGCTAAGTACAGTGGGAAGCAAAATGATAAAACTTGAGCCATTTAGCCCACAAGTTCAGTATGGAGGTCAAATCCAGTGCAGAAGAGACATTGGCCCCATAAACCTGCAAAACCAATTAGCCAGTATGAGAGCAGAAGAGAGGTATAAAGGTGACACTGTGATTCAGTTGACAGAGTAACTTCTCTGGAGAGCAGGGGTGACCTCATAGAACAGGAACATTATAAGAGACAGAGATGTGAAAATATGAGGCTTATTTTTATAAAACAGGTTAACCGAAGATTGTTGAAGCATTGCCCGTTAGTGGAGAAGTAGCATGAGATAAATCTTGAAAGGTAGTCTGGGGCAGGAGTGCGGCCTGTTGAAATAGGTGCTGGTGGATTTACTATCAAAGGTTTTGAGCAGGTGAGTGAAGTAAGTGATCAATGGCATGCTTTAGCAGATAGGTTGGAGCAATGTGGAATGGCTGCATTGAACTGGTAGAGACTGGGGATGTGGAGACCATATACAATGCTTTGTTAATGAATATGTCATGTATTGGGAGCCTCCAAAAAGCCAGTGGGAAAGAGGGGAGGGGGGGAGAGAGAGAGAGAGAGAGAGAGAGAGAGAGAGAGAGAGAGAGAGAGAGAGAGATTCATTCATCCATCATGAGGAATGGGTTTGCACAATTATGGAGGCTGGGAAGATGGTATAATCTTGCCCTGTGCTAGCTGGAGACCTAAGAGAGCTGATAGTCTAAGTCTGGGCAGAAGAAGACGGTGTCCCAGTTGAAGCAGGCAGTCTGCAAGAACAAACTCTTCCTTCCTACTCTTTCTGTTCTGTTTGACCCTCGGTGGATTGGATAATGCCCACCTGCATTGGGGAGAGCCATCTGCCTGACTCAGTCTGCAGATTTAAAAGTTAATCTTTTCCAGAAAAACCCTTCCAGGCACACTCAAAGTCATGTTTAACCAGGTATTTGGGTACCTGGAACCCAGTCGGGTTGGCATACAGAATTAACAATCACACATAGTGTATGCAAGGAAGTTTATCATCTCTAACCCTCATAATGGCAAGTACTACTACTATATCCACTGAACTGAAAAGGAGATAGAGGTTTAGAAAGGCTGAACAGGCATAACGCCTCAGCATAACTACACCGTGGAGCTGGAGATTCAACATTGGTCTGCGTCAGTACTGTTTGCTGCCATGCACTGACCCACCCAGGAGACGGATGTGAGCCCAGCTGGGGCAGTAGTGAGCTGGGGAGGCAGAAGGCACAGATGCAAAAACCAGAGAACTTTTCCTGACATTTTTATTAGAATTTTGCAGCATACTGCATATGGGAAGTAGGACGAGGGAATGAAGAGCAAAGTGCCACTTTCTTTGATCTTGACCTAATATGAAATTAGGTAACACAGAGTAAAGAGCAAGTTTGGGAGGAGAAAGCTTGGCTTCTGTTTTATAGATACACCTTTTCTGGATCCTTCCCTACTCCTCAATGCCGAAATACTTTTCATGTACCTCTGTGCGAGCACATCAGCTGAGTAGCTTGCTTTATTTCTTGTGTGACTCCCTTCCCACCCTTCGCTATGAGCGAGCTCCTGCGGGCATGGCCTCATCGTGTTTCTGTACCTGATGCAGAGCAGGCGCACTTGCTCAGAGAGGCTGGAGAGAACACTGGAAGGCCAGGGAGGAGGAGTGTTTGAAATGGGTGTTGTGGAACCGGTATGTTTGGGAGACAGCTAGAGATGAACGGAGGCTCCTCCAGCAGCATAGAGGGCGTGAACCAGGGTGGCCTGTTTTCCTAATTATTTGCAAACAATGCTCGATGCCTTGGATATGAGAAAGGAGAAGGGAGTGAGGTGAAGAGCCTGTTTTGAAATAGGTAACTTTGGAATTAAGGCTGGGAAGAGTGGCAGATGAGGCCATGGAAAAGAGTAGAGGAAGTTGAGAAATTAAAGCCTGATGAATAGAGTATGTTGGTTCCCAGAGCTTGAAAGTACTTCAGTGTTGTGGTTCGTTACTCACACCGAGCAACAAAAATTATTCTTTTATGCTTAGAAAAATCAGCTTATTTAAGTGGATATCTAAAATTTCTTGACGTTAATGACATGACCAAGATGTTAGCTCAGGCGCTACTCTACATGCTTATTTGTGATTTGAGCAAGTGTCTAATCTCTTTGTGCTTCCTTTCCTCATTAACACCAACTGCGCTGCCTACTTTGTGAGACTCTTGTGATGTTGAAAAATGGATCATGAGGCATGAAGAGCTACTGGAATATTAGAAAGTCTACTGAGGTTTGAGCAGACGCCTCACACTCTTGGTGTTATGGACTGAATGTTTTCGTCTCCCCCAAATTGATATATTGAAGCTCTAATCCCTGGTGTAATGGTATTTGGAGATGGGGCCTTTGGGAGGTAATTAGTTTAGATGAGGCCATCAATGTGGAACTCTCATGATGGGATTAGTGCCCTTAAAGGGAGAAAACAGATCTGCATACCTACATTCTCTCTCTCTCTCTCTCTCTCTCTCTCTCTCTCTCTCTCTCTCTCCCCCCCTCTCTCTCCCCTCCTCTCTCTCCCTCTCCCTCTCTCCCCCTTCCTCCCTCCCTCTCCCTCCCTCCCTCTCTCTCTCTCCCACCTTCCCCTGTGTTTCTCTATTTTCCCCCTCTCTCCCTCTCCCTCTCCTGCACCCCCCCACTCCCTCCCTCTTCCTGTCCCCATGTGAGCATACAGTGAGAGCAGTGAGAGCATGGCCATCTACAAGCCAGGAAAAGAGCCCTGACCAGGAACCAAATCTGCCAGCACCTTCGTTATGGACTTCCCAGCCTCCAGAACTGTTATACATAAACAAATGTCTCCTGTTTAAGCCACCCAGTTTATGGTATTTTTTATAGTAGGCCAAGCTGACTGGGATATTTGATGATTAATAAAATAATTAAAATTAAATGACCTGTGAAAAACATGTGCTGGTTAGTGCTAGATATCAGGATGTCACATTTTCTTGGCAGTGGGAGGGGCTGGGGAGGGAGACAACCTTCAAATCCTCATTGATCTTTTGCACACCTGTCTCCCTGAAGGCCTGCAGGGCATGAGAATGGCCTGCTCTGCTGCCTTCCAGAGAGGACCAAGGTGCTGGATCCTTGCTGTGCTTGATTATAGTCCATTATAGGGCCTCAGTAGGGTGCGAGGAGAGTCGTATTTGAAGCTGAGCAATGATTATCTTGCTCTCAGGAAGGCACTGCTTTCTCCACAGAGGCACCTTTACTTATAACAGAGAATAGCATTGTCAGAGGGGAGATTGTCAGCAGTGGGGAAGCCACCTATAGTTTGAATTTATTTCATTAGTCATAATGTGTTCTACTTTTTCTTCCTTAAGTTTTCTTTAGTAGATACTAAAATATAGAAATAAATAAAACAAAAAGAGAGAGAAAAATAGGAGCAATGAAAACCTTGAATTCTAGGGGTCCTACATCCCGGCAGTTCCTACTTAGTAATCTGGCAGCCTACCTCATTCGTTCAGTTTGATCAAATACTGTTGATTCTAATTAGTAACCCCTTTGTGTCCTTACTTAAGTGAAGGTCATTGTCTTTGAATGTCTGAATTTTCTTCTGATCATCCATTTCAGCTCTCTTGACATCTAGTTTCTTGTGAAGTATATTTTAAAGCACCTCTATTGAGGTATAATTTATACACAATAAAAGGCACATACAGGGTGGCGCAAAAGTAGGTTTACGGTTTTGAGTTTATTCTTGTATTAACATTTATTAATTCTTTTCCATACAGAAAAGAATGGCCCACCCTGTATTTAAAGTTTATAATTTGCTAAATTTTCTCAGTATATACCGTACTATGAAACCGTTATCACAAGCAAGAGAGGGAACCTTTCCACGCCCCTCAGAACTTTCCTTTGTGCCCTTTCTTCCACAGGCAACCACTGATTGGGTTTCTGTCCAACCATTTCGACTTGGGAGAGAGTTTTAATGACAAATTCAGTATTTTTAATAGCCTATAGGGCTGTGTTTTTAGTCTATTTCTTTTTCTTTTTACCAGCTTTATTTAGGTATCATTAACAAGTGAATATGTATTTAGTCTATTTCTTGAGTTAGCTTTGGAAGATGCTGTTTTTTAGGGAATTTGCCTATTACCTCTAAGATGTTGAATTTAATGCCAGAGTTGTTAATACACTTTTTTAAAAATTATTTTTTAAGTATCTGTAGAACAATCTGTAATGATCTTACGACCCTTATTCATGATATTGGTAATTTGTGTCTTCTCTCTTTTTTTCCTGATCCATCTTATGGCTGCTGTAACAAATAATCACAAACTTGGTAGCTTAAAACAAGAGAAATTTATTCTCACAGTCTGGTGGCCACAAGGTCAGAATTAGTTCACTGGGTTGAAATTAATATGCCCGAAAGGCTGTACTCCCTCCTGTGGCTCTAGGGACAACCTGTTCCTTGCTCTCGCCAGCTTCTGGTAGGAGCTGGCATTCTTTGGCTTATTGCTGCATCAGTCCAGTCTCTGCATTCATGGTCACATTGATTTCTCATATTCTGTCCTGAGTCTCCCTTGGGTTTCCTCCTGTAGGTACCCCTTTGTGCATGCTATCCTGTTTAGAGCCAATTAGAATGATCCAGGGTAACCAAAATCCTTAACTTAATCACATCTGCAAAGTTCTTTTCGCCACCTGAGGTAACATTAACAAGTTCCAGGGATTAAGATGTGTTGGTATTCAACCCCCCACCAACCTGACTCACAGTTTACCCATTTTATCCATGTTGTCAAAGACCCAGCTTTTGGTATCATTGCTGTTTTCTCGGTTGTCTTATTACCGGTTTCAATGATTTTCACTCTAATCTTTATTATTCTTTTTATCTGATCCTAATTTTTTATTTCATCTGTCCCTCTTTTTCTGGTTTTTAAGATGGAAACCAAAGCCATTGCTAATAAATTTCCTCTGTTCTTCTTTAGCCTTATTTCACAAATTTTCATATGCATCATTTTCA
The DNA here is from genome assembly GCA_004026665.1 of Murina feae. Lineage (NCBI taxonomy): Eukaryota > Metazoa > Chordata > Mammalia > Chiroptera > Vespertilionidae > Murina > Murina feae. The sequence goes on along the minus strand of PVJC01012787.1, from coordinate 31,311 downwards.
TATTCTTTCAGTTCAAAATACTTTGTGATTTTCCATTATTTTATTGATCCATAGAAAGGTATTGATTTCAGATTTGGGGAGAATATTTCAGTTATCTTTCAGCTACTGATGTCTATATTAATTTTAGTATGGTCAGAGAACATTCCTTTGTATGACTTGAATCCTTTTTTAAAAAAATATTTTTATTGATTTCAGAGAGGAAGCGAGAAGGAGAGATAAAAACATTGATGGGAGAGAATCATTGATCATTTGCCCCCTGCATGCCCCCTACTAGGGATGTAGCCCACAAGCCAGGCATCTGCCCTGGACCTGAACCTAACCTGGGACCCTTCGTTCTGCAGGCAGATGCTTTATCCACTGAGCCAAATTGGTTAGGGTGTCTTGAACCCTTTTAAATTAATTGAGACTGGTTTTAGACCTCAAAATATAATCTGTCTTGGTAAATGTTTTAAGACATTTACTATGTATTTACTCTTGGAAAGAATGTGTATTCTGTTCTTGGTCAGTAGAATGTTCTTTAAATATCAGTTAGTTCAAATTCGTTGAGAGTGTTGTTGAGGACTTCTGTATCTTTGCTGATTTTCAGCCACCATTTCCATCAGTTATTGAGAAAGGGATGATGGAATATCTGAGTACAATTGTGGCTTTTTATATTTCCCCTTGCAGTTGTGTCATACATTTTGAAGCTCTGATTAGGTGCATAGACACTAAGGGCTGTATGTCCTCATGATGAATTAATCCCCTTGTTGTTACAGATTGTACTTTTCTGTCTTTTGGGATGTCTGGTGATTTTTATTATATTCCAGATACTGTAAATTTTTATCTTACTGTTGAACTTTGTTCTGGGACGCTATTCTATGTTACTTGAAAGCAGTTGTGTCTTGCTTTTAAGCTGTTTCAGATGGTATTCACACAGTGTTGAAGAAGACTAAATTTATAGTATTACTGAGGTAAAACCCTCCTGAATACTCTTTCTGCTGGTTTAGGTTTTCACTCTGGTTGGAAGGAATAGGTCCTGTTCCCAGATCTGTGTGAATTCCTGAGATTGATTTCTTTAATCCTATTCTTAGGCTCTTTCCCTGCCTTGATAGTTTCCTCACATATATCCACTCCTTAGTACTCAGCTGCATACTTGGGAGGCTGTAGAGTGCCGTGGTCCTCTCCTATGAATCTCTCTCTTTGGCACTCTGCCCTGTGAACTGGAGCCACTGTGACATCCCTGGATTCTGAGCTGCATCTTTTCAGCTCATGGAAACAACCAAGGTCTGCCTGATTCCTCTCCCTGTTGCAGTCTGGACATTTTTTCAAGGCACTAAGCTGGGATGGTTGTAGGTTTCATCACATTTGTTTTCTGAATCTTAGGAGTCACTATCCCTTGTTCCATTATCATGAGAAATATCGTTTCATTCAGTTTTTGCACGTTGGAGGTAACTAGTGACTATTATCCATTTTGACGGGAAGTGGAAATCAAAAGCTAGGATCATATACGAAATACGTTCTGGTGCATTTTTAATCATACCTGGAGAGGCTTCTGTAGGCCCAGTCCTTCAGAGACACCTGTCCCCAGGATACAGCTGCACTTGTGGGACTGTCCTTATCATCTATGCCACCAGAACCACTGCCACAGCTGGACACCCATTGTGAAAGTTACTTAGTGAGAGGTGTTCAGAATGAAGAAACAGACGGATCCATTTTGGGTTCTCACATCTATTGTTTTATTATGTTACTAGGGGCCCAGTGCACAAATTCGTGCACCTTGAAAGGAACTGTGGGCCTTGAGGCTGTGATAGGCACAGGGGTGGGTCTTGGCCCATCCTCTATGTCCCCACCTGGCCCCTCCTACCATGGCCCACAGTCCCCTATCTGCCAGCAGCCCTGTTCCCACTGCCACTGCTCCCATGCGCTGACACCACTGCCAGCGAATGTGAGTGGGGCCGGCGCCAGCAGCAGGTGCAAGCGAGTCCAGCACTGTCAGCAGGTGTGAGCAGCAGCTGCTGCCCTGATTGCCCTTCAGGAGCTGGGGGAGATGAAGAAGCCCTCTGGGGCAACTGGGGCCTGCAGCTACTGCTTGCACCCACTGATGGCACTGAGCAATCAGGACTGGCACTGGGTGCCGGCAGCAGGTGTGAGTGGCGGCTGCTGGCCTTGATCACCCCTCAGGAGCAGGTGGAGAGGTGGAGAAGTCCTGAGGGGTGATTGGGGCAGCAGCCGCCGCCCCAAGTGATTGGGGCCAGCACCAGGCTCCAGCAGTGAGTGCAAGTGGAGCCGGCACTGGCAGCAGGTGCAGGTGCAGACGCCGGGTGGGACAGTGCCACATGGGAGCAAAGAATTTTCAGTAACCACCTGAGGCTCACCCCAATGACAGCAACCCGTGCCCCACCTTGGTCTGCCACCCCCGCTTACCTGCTCTACCATGGCTGTCGCCCACCATGTTCCACACTCTGCCACCTGCTGCCAACCCCCTCTAAGTCCCACACGCGCCCCCTGGTGGTCAGCGCACATCATAGCAACCAGATGTTTGATTGTTCAGTTGCTCCCCTGTTCAGTCTATTGCATATTAACCTTTTATTACGTAGGATATTCTGAGTCTTGCATTTCCAATCCACTTTGGGTATTTAGAGGTTTTAGTTTTTATTGTGTGGTAATTTCTGCATTTCAGAGACACGCATTTTTATAAGTATGAAATATTTGTATACACAAAGTGCTTTTAATTAAAAAATTAAAAAATGTAGTGAGTACAGTGTGACATTTTAAATTTTCACTTATGAACATTGGACCAATTAATACATTTGATTTTTTTCCTTCTGCCTCATAGCTTCTGTGATATAAAGGTTAATAATAGTTTGCATTTGTTAAGTTTTATTGCCTAATAATGCTAGGTTTATGATTTTACTGAAAGGAAATTTTTAAATTTTATGCATAATCAGATGTGGAGCTGCTATGACCAAATTCATCCTTTAAAAACAATCTAATATAGAGCTACCATTGTTTATTTTAACAAGAAATTCAAAGCAAGAGAAAGTTCGAAGCTAGATTGTTAAAAACTAGAAAATAAATGTGACGTTTGTGCAATAGTTTATCTCTTGATATTTTGGCAAGTCAGATTTTAACCCTAATTTGTCATAATTTTATCATAATATTTTGCCCTCCAAAATCAGTATTACCTAGTTTGTCCATCAAATCGTGGAACAGTTTAATAGTAAAAGTAGATGCAGCTATCCAAAGATTGTAAAGGGTTTATTGAAGAAAGCCAGTTTCTCTTATGTGGAAATCTCTAAAGCCGGAAAGGGGGTTTTGCTTGTTTTTGTTCTGTTGTCAATTGCTGTTTTATAAGTTTTCCATGGTTCAAGGTGAATGGTAATTTTTTTTATTTGAAGTTTTTTGTTTATGGATATAGGTAGATATTTATGATACCGTGTATGGTTTTTTTATTCAGTGGCTCCTTTACAGATATATAAATTTGCAGACAGGCCTGCTCATCAACTGATCCAGATAATAGTTTATACTGTTACAGCAAAGCTCCCCAAATCTACCTCTTTCACACAACCTTTCTAGGTTTCAACACTGCCTCACTTGACTCTAAAGCAGTTTGACATTTAGAATCCTCTCAGCCTGCTTTCTAAATGGGTTGTCACCACAGTGAACTTTGAGTGACCATCAGTGCTTCTCTCTCTGCATCCTGTCTTACCACTTAGACACACAATCATTTGCAGGAAACAAGGTTTTCATGTGATTAGTAACACACCTATGTAGAGATGAATATTCTCACTCCTATAAAACTCAGTTCTAATTAATATCCTGGCTTGACATCCTTCAATAACTTTTATTGCTAAGACATCAGCACGTTCTGTTCCATTTTTGTGAATTGGAGTATTAGATTTCTAAAAGAATCCTGAAATGGTAAGACTTCCTTGGATTTTAATTTACTTGTCTTGGTTTAGAGTTCATTAATGAAACTTGGCCTCCAGGAGAAAAAAAAGCCTCTAATTAAGCAATTAACATCCCAGTGATTTCAGGCCATGTCTTCTAACAGCAGGAATACCATAGTCCCTAGAGTCCACGCTGGCCTCATGAGGACAGTATATAGAATACCTCTTGAAGGTATAATTGAAGCACTACGAGAATAGAAGGGGCACTTTTAGTAATTATGCCCAAATGGTGTACATCAGTTAGGTTAGTCACCTTATTAAGGCCTCAGTGGGTCATATCTATAGCTTTCCAGAACTGATCTAGAGTTCTGATAAGAGAGGCCAAGCTATTTGCACCATATTGAAAACCTGTATGTGTGTGTATGTGTGTGTATATATATATATAAATTAGACATTAATTTTCTTTCTTGTATTATTTTTGATAACTTTCATTAATAACTAGAGGCCCATTGCAGGAAGATTCCTGCAAGAATAGGGCTTCCTGAGCCGGAGCAATGCAGGGAAGGGAGTGAAGCCCACCAAGGCGTGCTTTGCTCCCTTCTCCGCTGCCTCACTCCCTCCCATCTCTGCCACCTTGGCTCCCTACCTTCTCCACTGCTTTGCTCCCTCCTGTCTCCACTACCTCACTCTCTCCCTTCTCCACTGGCTCCGCTACCTCAGCTCCATCGCATCGCTTCCTTCTGCAGCAGTTGGCTTCCTTCTACACTGTCTTCAGTCTTCGCTCCATGCCTGTGTATGCAAATTAACTGCCATATTTGTTGAGTTAATTTGCATATTGTTCTGATTGGCTGGTAGGTGTAGCGGAGTGACACCAATTTGCATGTTACTCTTTTATAGGTGTAGATATCCATTGTAGCCATAACAAAGTTTGATATCATGCCCAAATTTCTTAACTTTAGTTGAGCAGATTAGAAAGAATTTTGTTACTTTAGTCAGATGAATTCTGTCCCTTGTTTAATTGTTTTTAATGAATGCTATTTTTTTTTATGATTAAAGCAATTTGTCAATGACTTTGTAAGTAGTTCATCATTGAGTGGATTTTAAGTAAGAATTAATTGCCAAGGAAGTGGAAGAACAAAGAGTAGTTAATACAGCTTGTAGAGATTGATGGAAGACCAATTTCTGACACTTAGAGCCGTGTAGGTCTTCCTTGTATTCACGTAGATACATGTCTGTTTTAAAAAGTACATGGTGCCCAGATTTCTGCAAAGGCCTTTATGTTCTATTTTGAAATTCCAAAACATGTTGATTTCACAGAAATTTGGGGAAATGTATCCTAATGGGATAAATTACTCTGGGAATTTAAAACAATAGATTTGTCTTTCTTTTTCTTTCTTTTTTAAAAAGCTGGACCCGTGATCTGCAGAATGCTGAGTTACGCCCCCACTCGACGCGCTTTGATTGTGGGTTGTGGTCTACAGATGTTCCAACAGCTCTCAGGCATTAACACCGTCATGTATGTATTTCTTTCTGGATTTTCACTGAAAATATTATGAAGGTATTATTTTATATGGAAAAAGAGAATAGGACTCTTGGTGATTTCTTGTTATTAAATGTAGAGGATTTTTCTTTTGGAAGATACTTACCTTTATACTTTTTAAATCCTATTCATTTGTAACTAGAAGGAGGTGATTTGTTTGTTGTGATTATTGGCTTTATTTGATTTTATACAATTTCTCTTTTATGCCATCCAGTTCTTCCTTACATTCTGAAGTAATGAATATGTTATTTTCATAAGCCATTTCTTGATGCTAGCACTGTCAAATCATGAATTCAACTTGTGGGGGAAATTACAATGCAATAAGAGCACTAATAGAAATAATGTTTATTACAGCCAGAGTACAGTGGACCAGGGATGGACAGGGAGCAGAGAAGTGGAGCAGGTGCAGGAATTCCCTGTTTCCTAGTTTTCAGAATCATCCCCCAAATTATATATGTGTTGGGGGTGAAGTGGGGTAAATAATAAGGGATTCTACTGTGTTTCAGTTATTAAATTTTAAATCTGTTTTTGATGGCCTATTTTGTATTAGATACATAGCAGGGGAAAAGTAGATATGGCCTTGGCCTCACCGAGTATATAGGCTGGTAAAGGAAACATTCATTTATAAACTCACAGTTTAATGTATACTTTCAAATTGTGGTCAGGGAAGTCTGGAACTGTTCTAGTTCTTCATGGAGCAGATGTTTGAGATCCTACGTTAGAGAAAAGTCATGGTTTCTGCTGAGAAACTCATCGTAGGGTGAAAAAGTGCTGAGTCTTAAAAGCTTTTTTGCCCTTACCAGTTGTTTAAAATTATATACAAGTTACATAAAATGAAAATTTGCCTGGTAGACCATTGCATTTGGGACTCTTGATATTTTCTTTTAAATTATTTTGGGTAAGATGAATTTTTAAAAAATATATTGAGAATAGAGAATTTCTTTTAAATGATTATTAAAAATAATGATTAAGGCCAAATGATTCATGAGATTAAATCAGGATTTGTTAAGAAACTGCATTTTAAATACATCCACATCCTTGTTGAATTTGAGTTGAATCATGATCCTTGTTAGACTACAATTTTAATATTTGATCCTCTCCTTTTCTCTGACATTTCCTTTCATTTTTCCTCACTTTTATTAGCCCGTCTGTTGGAATAGTGTCCAGCATGTTTGTTTTCTGAGATATGTCCACAGTCTTCACTGGGTGATGGTACAGAATTGTAACATCACATTTTCCAATAATGCATTGCAGTAATAACTGTGTGAATATCTAGGTTATCAGCCTAATTTAAAATGTCTTTTTTTCTGAAAATCTTATTCATTTGGGCTGCCCTTTTCTAGTCATTTAAACTTGACAAGTTTAAAAGCATAGAAAATGAATTTTTGTTGCACTTTTTTGTGTTCCTGGAAAACAGAGATTACATGAGCCAACTCTCATTGATGGGTGGTGGCTGAGGCCAGTGAAATGACTGTCCTAGTTCACTTTTAGTGTTTAGTATAAAATGTGTTGATTAAGGTTTTCAAATTTTAATAAAGCATTTATTTCTCCAAACCTTCGATCTTTTCACAGTGAGATCAAGTGATGTGAGTATAAGGACCTTGATACTCCTTAAGATTTGTGATACTCATTAATGTTCTTTGCTTAGCACAAATGGTACATGATGCAGGAAATGTTGTCATATATCTTTGGTTTCAGTTGAGTATTTATACCAGAAAGTAGAAAGAATAAAATAAGGTAAATGATGGTTAAACTTAGATTATGTCTACATGATGCAAATCTGCTACTCACTTAAATGATATACCAATTATAAATAACTGTGGTTATTAATAGCTCATAATGTCAGAATTTATATCTTAAATCCTTAAGACTTAGAATAAATTATTTTCATTGTAATACTGCACTACTGTCATTACCTGGATGGAAAATAACTAATTTGGGACTCTCATGTCATGTGCTTTCTTTTGTTCTCTCTAAAGTTTTATGTATGCTTGTGTATATGTATGTATCTTTTTCCAGTATTCTTAAGAGTCAATAAATCCTATATAATAAAGAAGTAATAGGCAAATTGACCATCACTCCAACACACAAGATGGCTGCCCTCATATGGACACAAGATGGCCGGCAGGGGAGGACGGTTGGGGTGACCAGGCCATCAGGGGAGGGAAGTTAGGGGTAAGCAGGCTGGCAGGGGCATGGTTAGGGGGCAATCAGGCAGGCAGGCAGGGAGTGGTTGGGAGCTAGCGGTCCTGGATTGTGAGAGGGTGCAGATTGGGCTATGGGACTCGTCCCCCCCCCCCCCACATGAATTTCATGCAGCGAGCCTCTAGTATTATCATAAATTTTGTTTCTTCTAATTCAAAATAATATTTTAATTGGAGCCTAATAGCTTACTTTTTGTTGTTTTTAGTAGAAAATATTAACTATATTGTTTTCATTTTTATGTTATCTTGTTAATTCAGTTTTGTTTTTATTGATAATTCATTATGTATATTTTACCACTTTTACTCTTTCCAGCTTCTTCCTTAAATTTTAAGTGAAAAGTAAAGTAGACAGTGCTTTTCTATATTCACAGCTCAAATCTAATAATATGTAGAAGTTGAAATGTTTTTATAAAAATCCATATTTCTCCCCCATATTTATGTGAACCTGAAACATGAGAAATTTTGACTACTGTTTGTCACCAAGAAAAGTTCATAGAAAGGTAATATAGAAATGTATTGAAAGGTAAGTCATCCTTAAAATAGCCTTATATAATCTTATTATGTTTAATTTTCTCTCTTCTCTCTCATAGGACCTCAGTTCTTTCTTTCTTCTTGACCTATCTCAGTCCTATTTCAGTCAAATAAATAGATTTTCTTCTTGAAATATTTAATTTTCTCATCTTGTACCATGAAAATACATATGTAAATACATATTGTGTTTATGTATATGTCTATGTTTTATTTGTATAATTCATGTTTATAGCCTGACCTATGACTTATCATCCTTTATCCCATTAACAGAGAACTTTTACGTTTTTAAAATCATTACGTGCTACAGACAACTAGATTTAACTTTTAGAAGAGGCAATTTCCTAATATGATTTTAATCACTAATTTCAAACATGCAGTGACTAGGCTATTCGATATTCACAGGAGATAAAGAATAGAGCAAATGAATTACTGACTTTCCTGATGTCAGTATTATATTATTCCACTGTATCTCACAGACCAACAAAACATTTTCACATAAAAGGTGAGAGGAGTGATAGATGAAAGTGATGGTCATTAATATGAAGAAAACTTTAAGAAATTTTTTTCTTGTGATCTATTATAATGTTAATTATTTTCCACTTTATGTCTAAAAATTTTTATCTAATGACTACTTATAAATGGAGTTTTCCCACAGTATTACCATAGCAAAATGTGTGTGAGAGAGAGGTTACATAAGAAGAGAGAGAGAGAGAGAGAGAGAGAGAGAGAGAGAGAGAGAGAAGGAGGGAGAAAGAGAGAAAGAGAGAAAGAGAGAGAGAGAGAGAGAGAGAGAGAGAGAGAGAGAACATTGATTTGTTCCACTTATGCATTCATTGATGGATTCTTTTTTTTTTTTTTACTTTTAATTTCTTTAAAAGTAAGGGAGGGAGAGAGAAAGAGGAAAGAGGGAGAAAGAGAGAGAGAGAGAAATCTGGTTCTATCTGGGTTTGTTAGCATTTTTCTTCTTTTGAGGAAGTTTATAATAAGCCATATTTTTATATATTCTGATAAACATATAATCAGTGCATCTTGGACAGGTGGAAGGTATCCTAAGACCAAGTGGTTAAATGACTTAAGGTTGCACAGAAAATCAGCAGTAAACGGGAAAGAGTAAAAAGGATTGTGGGGGAATAGACTGCTTTTGGATGCTCTATACCTGTCCTCTACTTTTAATCTACTCTTCTTTGATTCATGTGTCCAAGTTCATCTCTGCTTACTTTCCCTTTCCCACTTACTTAAGGCGGGGTGAGAAATGAGCAATTGTATCGATTGGGCAGATCATTACATGCCCTTGTAATAATAATGTTAATAGCTATAATTTATTGATCATTCAATACCAGGTACTGCAGTGGCATGTATTAACTCAACAAATATTAACAGAAAAGGGAAAAACATGCCCCTCTAATGTAATTATTAATTATTGCCATGATAAATATTTTTACTTCTTTGCATATACAAGACCATAAAATAATTTCATAGACACAATCTCTCTTGATTTTCATAAATGCCAGGTAGGCAGGTAGGCAGAGCAGTTCTCCTTATTCTGTAGGTAAGGAAGCTGACACTTAAAGAGTGAGGGGACTCGTTCACTGTTACGCAATTAAGTGTCAGAGCTGAGTGCGGAGCCTGGTTTTCTGACTCCAGATCACATGGGCTGCCCTTTACTTGTAGAACACCTGAAATGCTTAGAGCTGACTGTTTAAAGCTTGTTTGGGGTGATATAAGGTAAGAAATCAGTTAGTGGAATTCAGTACTATCAAAGGATAAACATCTAACATGACTGTTTGTGTGCTGATAAAATTGCATTCATCTCAGGAATCAAATTCTTTCACCTGCAGGCACCCAGTGAAGGCTTGTGCCTTATATCCTAGAGTTCCTAGGCAAGCCAGCCTGGCGGTTGGATGAGTCATTTATGTCTGGTAATCATATTTAATTAACTTAATTTAATAAGTGCAGTATTTTTTAATCTGTCCCATTTTGTGGAGAGCTCTTCCAACAAGTTCTCCTTGTATAAGAAATTACCATGCAATTAGGAAACATGGCATAACAACCAGGCATGCTCAGCGGTGGTAAATGTAGAGAAAAATAAAGGTGACAGGAAATAAGAAGAAAAGAATAGGGATTTATACACTCTCATGTTGTAAATCTGAGCCAGAGGTGAAATTTTCCTCTGTCAGAGAACCACGGCAGGCAGGATAAGTGGGCCAAAGCTCCAGCTCACTAATCTGAGCCTTCTCCCTCTCTGCCTCCTCAGTATGACTCTGAACATAATCCAAAAAGCTATTGAGAGATAATATGCTTATCTCATTGGAATGTTTCAAGATGAGTATTTGTAGTCATTTGTATGCATTGAATGAACATCACTGAATAGAGGAGAAGATGGTAAGGTTCATGGTTCACTCTTTTGAAAGATGAGTTTAATGTGCTGGGAAGAATATTGACCCAGGAATCAAGAGAATTAGTTCCAAGGTCTGTCTCCATTGTGGGATTTTAGGCATGTCAGTTAATTGCCTTCATTCTAATTACCTCTAAAGTGAAGTAGATGGACTTTAATGTACATTTGAAAGAGAGAAAATGGAGTTTTCAAGTAGAAGTGGACAGTGAAACATTTGAAATGTTTTAAATCTTTCTTGGATGAAAAGTTAGACTGTAGATCAATTTTAGTTCTAAGAGAGAAAAATGTATTTTGTTCATATAATTTTTGGAAGATTTATAAAATGTTTAGCACATTCTTATGATTGTCCTAGATGCTAACTTTTTATATGTTAAGAACCACATTTTTATTTCCCTTTTGCTGACTGTTGCAGTTTAGAAATTCCAGGGCATTTGTGGAACACGAGGACTTTCCACAGTTAACCCATCCTCTTTGTCTCACACCCTTCAACCCAGGATTTGTGGCATCCTCTGTAGACACAAAATTATTATACCTCTCTTTCATGCATGTCTCTATTTTCAAGCTATAGAAAAGAATCATAATAGTGGTTTTCTTCTAACTAATTGATGTGGAAGGAGTGTTGTCTGCTTCACTATTAGACATGTTCTTTTTTTAAAAAAATACATTTTTATTGATTTGAGAAGGGAAGGGAGAGGAAGAGAGAGAGAGAGAAAAACATTAATGATGAGAGAGAATCATTGATCGGCTGCCTCCCGCACACCCCTGCAGGCTGGGGATCAAGCCTGAAACCCAGGCATGTGCTCTGACTGGGACTTGAACCATGTTCTCCTGGTTCATAGGTCAACACTCAACCACTGGGCTAGACATGTTCTTTTTATGTGAAGTTTAAATCAGGGAGAAAAGACCTCCATGATCTTTGAATAATAAAAGCTAATGATGCCTTCTTAGGAGGAGAGGGAACTATAGCCAAGTATACCCCACATGTATGACTGGTGTTTTATGTCAAAAGATTGTCAAATCCTTTTGGCATTCCTTCTGAGTTAGATGTGAATTTAGGGTTCTGTGGTAATTTTTGGAGACTACCTCCATGGTTTGTACAGTGTCAGCAACAATGATTTGGAGTTCCCCAGAGTATCTTTGGTAATGTGAAAAGATTATTTACTTGCCTGCCCTTCTCTGACTCATATGTCTTTCTGAATGATAAGTAGAAGAAATAGAAACGTTGGTAGTGAGTTGAACTAGCAGCAGGAAATCCATAGATGTGCCCCAGGAAATAGGCTAGTTGTACCAGTAAAGCAAAACCCTGCACTCCAAGTCATATATGAGGTTGAGGGTAACCAGTCTGGTTAATTCAAGGTGTAGACTATTACAAAAGTATAGAAATGTTTACGTTTTAAGTTCATCCTTAAACAAATTTTCAATCATTTTTAAACAAACAGATGGCAGTTGCTCTACAGAGACTAGAAATATACCCGGTGTGGCTCATCCCCAGAGAACTCCCCCCCCTTATCTTTAAAAGGATATGCTGCCACTTACCTTGAAAGGTTCTTTTGAAGATGAAATGAGACAACAAAATGCATGCCAGACAGGAGGTACTTAGAGGAAGTTGGGGAGTTCGGTTTTCCTCTTCCACACTCACATCTGTTGTCCTATCAATACCTCCGCTACCTGACCTCTCCTCACTTGGCTATGGTTCTTTTAAAAAAATGTTTGTCTTCCTGGCACATCACAGCATTTCATGTCCAGTCTCCTTTATGGCTTTTCCTACTCAATTTGCACCTTAATGTTGCTACTCCCCAGGGTTTGGCTCCCAGCTCTACTGAGAGATTTTGTCTGTTCCCACGGTTCTTAGGGCCACCCACATGTTAGAGATGATCAGTCTACATTTCCAGATCAGAAGTCATCTGAGATGCATAGCCATATTCAACTGCTGGACACTTTTACGTGGGTACTCTCACAATTCTCTACATGTATAAAACTGAATCCTCGTCACTTCCCACCAACTTCAGTTGTTATTCATAAGGTCACATATCTTTGCTATGCTCTTTATTTTCGTAATCGGTTAAAGCTCAGGCCCTGCTTCAGAAGTCAGGGCTCATTGTATGTGCAAGTAAAGGCATCCCAATCAAATCAAGCTTAAGAAAAATAAGGGTATTTACATTGAAGGCATAGGGACTGAAGGCAGGAAATACCACTGGACCTGGCAAGGGGCTGGAGCCAGAAATTGGAGACACTTCTTCAGCCTCTGTGTCCACATCGTATTTTGTCCTTGCTTCTCTGTGGCTGTATGCATCCTCTTTCCTTCTCTCTCTTGAGATCTTCCTCTGGTCTTGCTCATATGTGGTTGTACTGGCACCATAACTACAATAGGTTATGGAATTTTCCTAAATCCTAAGAACAAAACATCAAAGTAGACTTATCTTAGCCTACACAGGTGAAGCCAGGAGGCAGGGTAACACTGTAGGGGACTTTTCTGCCTTAAATCACACCTCCTCCCTTCATTTATCCTTCTTATCTCTTCCAGTGAAGTTGTTTGAAACAAAATCAAATTATATTCCATCTTTACTTAAAATCATTTAATGATCCCCATAGCTTTAGCAGAGCTCAAAGTCTAGAGCCCTTCATGGCCTGTCTTTTGTTCATCTCTGTAGTACCTTGTGTTCAACCACTTCCCATGTGTGCTGCCTCCTGCTATACAAAACATCCTGTCCTCTGGTGATGATTAAAACTAATCCAGGCTTCAGTGCCTTCATCTGTGCCGTTGTCCCAGGCTGAAATATCCATCTTACCCTAAGGGACCTCCATGTCATCTCTCTACACCCAGGGGATAATTTGGTGACCCTCCATTGGCCTCCTATAGCACTCTGGCAGATAATTGTCATAACAGTTATTATACTTTCTTATAACTGGAGATTTATGTATCTGTTTTCCCCAAAAGGTCACACAGACAATAAAATTGCCCTTTTAAAAGTCCTCTCCCAGGAGAGCCAGCTAGATTTTAGCTGCTTCTGACTATTTACTTTTGGTTTTGTTTTGTGCATAGCCAGGACCATGGCATGGTCTTATTGGATCTGTCTCAGTCTGACTGTATGAGTGTGTTCCTTAACTGACTTAGGAAAACAAATCCACAGAATTCAAAATTTGAGAATAGAATCTTTCAAAACCACTGCCAAAAGGGTCCCGATCTCTAGAATTAGTGACAAACTACAGTGACATTTCTAATGTACAGTGTTGGATAGATACACTGAAGATTCCATGACAGAAATTCTGCAAGTCACATCTCTTGGTTCCTTCTTTGTCAGGTCAATTGAAGAGCTAAAGTTAGTGACTTCAAGTCTGTGATTAAGCTTCCTGTGACTGTTGAATTGCAGGATTTCAAATGCTATTAAGCTGCTTGATGCAGAGACAAGTAGTCTGATGACAGTCATTCATGGCAGGGAGAAAAATGAACAGTGTCTCTTGCTGGAACATCTTAATTTATTTTGATAAGATTATTTTTTACTGGGCCGATTAAAATATGCAGAACTAAATATAAGAAGCTCTATTTCCATTTCTGTGAAAATACATAGTACTAGAAAATGTATAGAGTAGATTTAGCTATACAGTTTTAACTTTGATTTCCTGCATAGAAGTCCAATTTTATGATGATCCTCTTTAGCTTCCTTAGGGCTCTTCCCCTCAGCCCCTTATCATACGTACATTTAAAAAATTCAATCATGCATCTAAGATAGTTTGCAAAACTAAATTTATCCCCTAGGCATGTTTTCTTTATAAAGTGCAGAATTTTTGCACTTGTTAAATTTCACATTAAAGTTTAGATTTTAAGGGACCACTTTGCCTCTTGTACTGTGTCTTCTTTTCCCATTCCCCACATTCCCTGCTACTCTCCATGGCCAGGCTCCATCAAGGTCATTGAGGTTATGCCACCTGCCCTAAGGAATTGACATTCAATTATTATTACACTTAGAACTTTTCCCTGTATACGTCCTGTTTTGATCTGGATCAAGGTGAGGGCAGGCAATTAGATTGCTCCAATTTTAGGAATAAAAATATAGTATAGTCATTACAGCTGCTGCGTACATTTGTAAAGTGTTCAGTTTTCACCCCTAAGACCTTCATTTCATTTTTTAAAAATGATGATTTGCAGCTAAATGAATGAGACTGTCATTTTCCAACACTTTACTCTCACTTTTAGCAGCTAAGAGGGCTGAGAGGAGTATGATATAGGTGTCTTTGGAAATAAACAGATGTACTAATAATGTTGTTAGAATTAAATGAGATATTGTATTTAATATACTCATATGACTAGCTCATAGCAGCTTATTATTTATTATATTATTATTTTATTTGGTATCAGACCTGTAGTCAAACTTTACCATATTTCTGACCAATTGTATTACCTTGGTGGTTGTATTTTCCTTCATGCTTACTTATCTCAGTGAGTTGCATGCCATCTATCTACTTGCTCAGGCCTAAAACTCGGGAATCACCTTGGGTTTGCTTTTCTTCTTACTCCCCACATCCACTTCTTCAGTAATTCTTAGCTCCAAAACCATAATTCCCAAACTGTACAGAGGCACAAGACACTCCTCACAGGGGAGCCATCGGACACTTTAAGTTTGTGCGGGAAACATCGACATGCTCAGACTCCTTCTGTTAAGTAGTTCATACCTTAATACGCACAACTGTTAGGTGTGTTGTTTGGCCTTGAAAAGATTATAGAGACAATGAAGTCCTGTGGAACAAGAAAGTTTGGGAGGCTCAGCTGTATCATAGAGCACATATCCTTCCTCTGTCTTCATCTTCACGACCATCAGCCATTACAGCCATTATTGCCTCTTGCTGGTTTATTGCCATAGCCAGTCCCCTAACTGGTCTTCTTATTTCCGTGTTTACCCTGCATAAGCCATTTTCCACAGAGCAACCAGATTGGCCTTTGAAAAATAGAAATACTATCTGAACTCTTTATTACTCAAGACTTCTGGTAGCTTCCCTTCTCATTTAAAGTCATCCTAGCTCTTCACCATGAAACACAGACTGTCCCCATCTGGTCCCCATGTGGTCCACCCTTCTCATCTCCTTCCTTCACCTCACCATTCACTAGGTCTCAGCCACATCGTCTTTTCCCAAACTCTAAGTTTGTTCCCATCTTAGAGACTTTGCAGTTGCTTTTCCTTCTGCTTGTCTCTAAATATAAATGTGACCACCTCAGATAGTCTTTGACCCAACTTGAAATAGCCACCTTCTCCCATCAATATCACATCAGTTCATTATTATTAAGCTCATGGGAGTAGAACCCTCATCTGTCTTGCTCACCTTTAAACGGTGCCCAGCACACAGAAGACTCTCAGAAAGTATCGGTTGCATTGGAAGTGCAGGCAAATACATGGTTGTATTTCCCTTTGGCAGACAGTGTCATTGATGATCATGTACCCATTGCTGCTTTTTCTATCATAAACACTTGCTGAAATTTTGAGAGATGGGAAGCTAAGTATTCTGGAGGTCATTTGAAACGTTGGATTACTTACTCATCGTGCTTCAGTAGTCAAGAAAAGAAATGTAGCCAGTCATATTGTACTCTGCCTTTATTTGAGGTGGGGACTTTTCCACATCCAGAGTAAATTGATTAAAGAACTGAGAAAATAACCTTTTTCTGTTTTTCTCTTTTCCTGAATCTCTCTCAGTTGGCAAGCCTCACAGTGGGAGAAGTACTGGAGTGACATACGGTAAAATTAAAATCACCCGTGCACACCACTCATTCCATTAAAACACAGGACTGAAGCCAGCATGGGAGAAAGGTGTTGATTCAACTTCTGAGTTATTCTTTCACCTTTCCTAGGAGGGGAAGGAACTAGGTTATGCAGGGTCTTTCGGCAGCTTAGTAAGAGGAAACATCAAATCGGTAAAGGAAAGGAAAATTGAACTACATAAGTAACAAAATGAAGACTCCATGAATTACCCTCAATAAAACTATAATTTTATAATATTACACACAGTAAATTAAAACTATAATAATATTTTGGTAATTAGGACAAAATGCAAACAAGTACATTTGAATAAGTGTTTGTTCTTTTAGGTGTTTGTATTCTGGCTGTTTGTTTTGTGGAACAGTATTTTTCTCTTTCATTTATCATTACAGAGTCCACTTCCAAATTACTAATGGTCTATTTTCTAAGGACTTAAAGTTTAATTGGAAGTACAGAAGAATGATTTCCCAACAGAAACTTTGTCTATGTTAAGCTGGTACACAAAATCCCTCCTGCATAACCATATCTGCAATATTGAAACAATCATATCATTGCTGTCATAAGAAAATTCCCAAGTTACAAATCAAGATTCCAAGTATATTTTCTTCAGCCCCAGCATTCCCATAGCACCGGCTTTAGATGCTCAGAAGGCCCGGATTCTCAAGGCTCAAGTCAGGTAGGGGTATAGATAGGTGCCAAACCCTGATGGCAGGGGAAATGGCATATAAAAGCAAGGGTAGAAACAGCAAAGATGTCGGCAGGGGCAGTGAGTTGTAGTACTGAGAGTGAGCACTCTGCTTTGTCATAGTAGGTGTTCATTTTGTGTCTGGAAAGGGAGGGAGGAAGTAGATGATGCTTATAGTGATTCTGATAGTAATCGTTAGAGATGAAGGGCACTCAACATCATTCCTTGTTAGTAAATTGTATGTTTATAGATAAATGATTATCTCTAATATGGATATATTAGTTTATGATTTAAATGGTTTAGACACTCAGAAAAACTGAAAGGACTAAGAGTTTTCAGCATAATCATATAATAATACAGTATTTCTCTCCATGGCTTCATTAGAAAGACAATTTGTGAATTAATATGCTTATTAAAATCACTAGAGGCCTAGTGCATGAAAATCACTGGCCCATGATCAGGACTGATCAGGTTCCCCACCTGCTGCCCTCCCCGCCTTTTCCTTTCCTCAGTGCCCCACCACCGCCGCTGGTCACCTGCCATGTTCTGTGCCGCCCCATGGTGGTCAGCGCACGTCATAGCAAGCGATTGAACTCCTGGTCAAACTCCCGAGGAGACCATTGCATTTAGCCTTTTATTATATAGGATTGCTAATTTAGGTTGCACGCATATCAAATTTCAACAACCAGATGAAAAATGTTTGTTAGCTGTTTTATTTCCATGGTGGAATATGAATCAAGTGGCCTGACTGGTTTGATTTGAAGAATGATCTGTTGAAGATCAGTAAAACAAGTTTTTCTGTGTTACTGATTTTTAACCATTTTTCCAATAAACAATAGACTATCTATTTGAAGTGGAGTCATGTATGCTGTGGGTTAAAAAAAAAAGTCACAGACTTGGTCTAAGGTGATTCATGTTTCTTATTTTGAGTTTAATTTTTACCCCAGTATTACACATACAAGAGTCGAGGTTCTATAAAGTTTGTCATGAAAAGTTGTTGTCCCAATTCCTCCCTCACTTTGCCTCAAGTTCTGCTCTCCAGAGGTGATTGCTGTCACTTCTAGATATTTCTTTCCATATCACACCTGTGTTCCTGAATGAATATTTATCTAATTTCTATGAATTTCAGTTTTTGAAATTTTTTATTGGCTTCCACAGTAGAAGAGGAAATACCTCCAACTGCTGCCCCCACCCATTCACATTCATGCATCTCCCCACCCCTAGTTATATCTCAGGTTTTTGGATTAACTCATTAATATTCACTGTTTTCATCGTCAGGACTACGGAAGTGTTGTTTTTACCTGAGCACCTGGGAGTGCTGTGCTTACCTGTGCTTCGCTGTTGTACTACATATCCTCTGTTTGCTACTCCAGTGATGCTCTCCAGCCTTCTCCACCTTACTCTCTGCCCAGAGCCTCTGACCTGATACATATGCACCATCCTTTTCTGCTCCCCTATGGTAACCCATGGCCTCCTTCTTTAATTTGCTCAGTGCTCAGTGTACCACCCCTCACTAACATTTCTCCATACACTCTTCAATGGAACTGTAAACCCTCTCTGTATGGTTTAACCTAATGAGAAACCTCAGGACTTCCACCTTCCTTCCTCCTTCCCAACCCTTGCCTTTCTCACAGACCTTCCTTCTGGAACCTCCATTATCCTGCTCCCTCTGGTCTGGATGCTCTCTGGGCTATTTATTTATTTATTTATTTATTTATTTATTTATTTATTATTTATGGCTCTGTGTTTTGCAGTACTTGCCTGTGATACGCTCAATGGGAGGGGGGAAAAATTGAGGCCATAAGAAATTTTATTCTGTGCTCAGAATTGATTGCTATTCTCCCTCAAATTGTTTAGGTCACGGAGTTTCGTTTTCAGGCCATGCCTTACAGCTGACCTTAATTGTGCCCACCATCCTTAAGTCTGAACGTGTGGTTATTCGCTATCTCTAGGCAATAAAGCTGTTTCCTCTCTTAGTGTGAGTAGGGTAAGGGATCTGGGAGGGAGAGTAGGATGAGGAGGGCCGGCTCTAACTGATTCTTACGAAGATTTTCAATCAGTACTCTTGTTTTTAGCCACTGTCTGAAATATCTGGTGCCTCCAATTCCTAGACCTTTTTAGAGATCTGTCATGTAAATCACCTTTGCTTCTCTCAAGGTTCCTCTTGTATATTCTGCTGTTTTAAACAAGCTGGTACTTGTCTGTTCTCTACCTATTGTCCAAAACATCCATTCCTGTGTTGTTTATCCTTGCCTATTTTAAAAACCATTAATTATTTGTAGTCATTTTAGTGAAGAAGGTGAGAAAATAAAGCTGGGTTTAAATGAATGTCTTTCCTAAGTTATTTAAAAATATTAATAAAATGCTCATAATAAAATGCTCTCTGAAATAAAAAAACACATTTATTTTTAAAAATTAGTTCTACATTTAATATCTTTAAAATGTTTTAATATTTTGAATTTTAAACTGTATCTGTACAGTAGAAAATCTAACATTTTGACTCTATGTTATTTATTCCTCATTTATTAACATAAACACTCTTGGTCCCACCACCCACCCACACAGAAAGAACAACCAGGACCTAAATGGAGGATGGACAGGCTCCGAAGTTCAATTAGTAACTTTACATATTAGAGGTAGCATGGGTTTACTTCATAGACTCCTCTGATCTGAGTAAGAGTGAAATGTTTCACCCAACCAATAAGCAGAAGTTGAGACAAAGCATACCAAGTATTAGTGCTCTGAAATTAAATTTATTTCTGATGTATGAAATGTCTAGCATTTTATAATATTTCAAAATAGAAGATGTTATTGGGCAAAACATTTTTTACCTGTTAAAGGTAATGTTGCTATAGAAAAATAATTAAGTAACATAAGTAACAAACTCTTAAACACACAACAGGCTCTTATTACTGGAAATTGAATTCATTTTCAACAACATATGCATTTGATACTAAGCTTACAATTACCTATATTATTTAATTTATACTTTTATTTAATGTGTGTGTGCCCAATTTACTTGAACTTAATTCATTTAATTATGTATATATTACTTATATTTTTATTCTACACTTTATAGGAGCTGAATAAATGATGAAATAATTACATTTTTGTCTTTTGTATAGTGCTTTGAACATACATAGAAAGGTTCATAATAAGTTTGTCAAATTAATCAAAACATGTCCTTTAGTTTTTCTAAATATCACTTAAAATAAAAATCTCTGAATATGAAGTAAACCAGACCAGGCACGTTAATATATAGCATTGCATAAACACTTCTGGTATTGAAAAGCAGCTCTGAGGGTAACAGTAGCAAATGAAATATTCTTTTCCTGTTGGATATTTTATTGTTTTAAAAAATAAATTCTAATTAAATGTAGACCACATATAATGAATATCCTATTTGAAGTATTAAACATTTTGTTAACTTTTTTAATAGAGCATGAAATCCTGAACTAACGTGTATTATTTAGGGTTTTATATTTTAAATGACCAGGGGGTGGGAGTGGAGGGCGAATGGGGACAAAGATATTCTTTGATTAATACTTTTAAACTCTTTCCAGACAACATTTTAATTCATATAGCTCACCAATTTTCAATTATTTTGTATATTTTCATTAGCCTATACCTAGAAAAAAGTTAAACTCTCAAATATTTTGGTGTCAGGGATCAAAGGTAGCATTAAACTTGCAAAGTTTAATGTTTTAAAAATTCTGTAAAATGCACAGAATGTACTGGAAAGAGAATGGGAAAGAAACATTATTACTGGACTCACCAGGCCATTTGATTATGATGCATGAACTATAGAATTGTGGCTGACAAGAATTTTATCTGTTTAACATGCTTAGTGCGAAGTCTATTACTGTTCCATTCATTGTGAACAAACTAAATGCTTTAGTTCTGAAGGTGCTATTAATTATAATGACACCTTGATGGATTGCTGTATCAACCGAACTGCTTTTCTCAATCTGATAGCATCAGGAAAATATTTTCCTCTAAATGAAACCTCTAAGAAATCTTTATCTTTAAAGTAAGAAGTATATTGAATTTGTAAAACTGTAAAGATCAGTTTATCATCTATTGAAATAATGACCTGGCTGTTAACATGCCCGTGAGCGATAAGCCAAAATACTTAACCAGCAGTTAGTTTACAAAGCAATGCTACCTGTCTCATTTGTTCATTAGAGGATTCTGAGCGCACAATTTAAATTTATGCTCTGGTTTTTATGAATATCAGAGTCATATAAATCTGTTTGAATTTTTAAAATTTCTCATAGTAAAAGTTTCAGTAATGTTTCCTGATTGCACTTGTTATACCTTTGAATCTTTCCAAACCTCTAAACCTGAGATTTACATGTAGGATGGTCTTAAAACGGACTAAGGGGATAATAATCTTTTCATAGAGTAGTTATGTCACTTTCAAAAAATATGTCCTATCTTTGAGAGAAAAAAACTTATTTAAACACAAAGGATTACTATCACTCATATACTTTAATGACAATTTAATAATAATTAATATGTTAATAGAGTGAGCTCTGGAAGGGTTTAATAGAGTGGCCATGGGGAGCATGTCAGATTGTAAGAAGGTAGGTTTCCCTCGGTGAGCACTGGCCAGATGGGACTTTCTGCCTGGGATTAGTTTGCTAATATTTCACAGCTGTACTCCTGAGTAACAAAGAGTCTAATTAAAACATTATTCAGAAATAATAAGCGTGTCAAGGTGCCAAGTTCCCGGTAGCAAAAATCATTTAAAATTTAGCATAACAAACACCTTTGGGACAGAAAGGATGCTGAGGTAGGCCCTGTAGAACATTTCATATTTAATCATTATCACAAAATATTTATACATGTATGAAGAATCCTCTTTAAATAAGTGAAATCTTAACTAAAACAATAATGACTTTAACTTACGTCTTTCAGGAAAGGTAAAAATTTCTGGTTTTTATGAATATTATAAAATATTTGGTTTGTATAGATTCTCTCTGTTATATATTTGAGTGTATGTCCTTTTAAACATTATTTATATTATACAGTTATCTCAAAACATCTAATATAATAAAAGTGTGATATTAAAATTGACCATTTATTTGGGATGCCTAAGCCACGCCCACCAGCCAATCAGAGTGACTGTATGCAAATTAGCCCTGCCAAGATGGCGGAGGCCACAGCCCTGGGAGAAGCCACCCACCGGGGTCCAGCAGGGCAGATGGAAGACCTCTGCCCCAGGATCCAGGCGGCAGCCGTGGGGCGGGAGGAGCGAGCTGGCCCGTGGCCACAGTCACGAGGAGGGAGGAGCGAGCTGGCCCGTGGCCACAGCCACGAGGAGGGAGGAGTGAGCTGGCCTGTGGCCATGGTCTGGATTGGTCTGGATCGCGGGCCAGCCAGTGGCCACAGCCAACGGGTGGGAGAGGCAGGGTAAGAGCAGCCAGCCGGCCCCTCAGCTGCGGCCTTGGAATAGATCCATCACACGCGGGACACACACCCGTGTGTGTGTGTGTGCCCTGTGATGGATTCCCAGGTGACAGCCAAGCGTCAGGGAGCAGCCTTGGAAGGAATGGGGGAGGGAGCAAAGCAGGTCAGAGGGAGGAAGTGAAGAAAAAAATTAAGGTGGGAAGGAAGGAAAAGGGGAGGGTGGGCAGGGGTAAAGATAAAGGAAAGAAGGAATGTGGGAAGGGAAGGAGGGTAGTAGAAAAATGGGAAGAATGATGATGGAACAGAAATAGGAAATAAGGAGGAAAGATAAGTTTATAAATGATGAGTCAGTAGGAAAAGTGTTGCATAAAGGAGAAAAATTGTGTGAGAGGATGAAGCCAATAAGGAAGTTAAATACAATTGTGCATGAAGGGAATAAGATTAAAAAAGAAAGTTAATAGGGGTGACCAGGCTGGCAGGGGAGGGCAGTTAGGGGGATCAGGCAGGCAGAGTGGTTAGGGCAGGCAGGCAGGTTAGCAGTTAAGAACCAGAGGTCCTGGATTGTGAGAGTCCCCAAGAACTTCATATTGGAGAGGGTGCAGGTTGGGCTGAGGGACTGTCCCTCCCCCCCCCCTCGTGCACGAATTTCATGCACCAGGCCCCTAGTATTAGAATAACCATAATTCAAAACCTATGAGTTGACAGATTTTTTAAAATTACTGTTTTAATTATATTTTGGAAAAATTTTAGTTAGAGTAAATGAAATATTCCTGGAAAATGGAAAAGGGAGTAAAATATCAGCAGATTTGATTTTTTTTTTTTTCATTTTACAAAACTCCACGTATGATGTTCCTTAGCATAAAACAGATATAAGATTTCAACATTATTTTGCTATCTGTAATGTAATTATCCATAATCACAGGGTTTCTTTTTTTAATGTGGAAATATTAAGGTTTTCTTTATACTAGTGGTGTTTTTCTTAAACCAAGAAGGATATTTACAAAATATACAGTTTATATTTTTTCATATTAAAATATTAATAGTCTATAAACATCTAGAAACTTCATATCTGGTTATACCCAACAAGTTTTTCTTTAACTCTTTCTAATACTTTGTGCACTCAGCATCCATCCCATTTCATAGATACATATGAATATGATAAAAATTAATTGAATATTCCTTTCTGATGAATGATGATTTACTGCATGGAGTCAGCTCTCTGATGTGTGCAACTTCATTGCTCAGCATGGAGAAGGTGTCAGAGGTTGAATGACATCTTCCCTGCCCTTCTTTAGGACTAACTGTTGAATTTACAGGAATGCACAATTAATGTCTGATACAAAATTACTTTATTTGAATCCAGTTCTTTGTTTTAGAGGTTAAAATGTGGAAAAAAAATCTTGTAAATCAGGGAAGGGTTCTGATTAGTCCAATAACTTATATATGGGAAAAACAGTGGTAACTATATGAATTAATGTATATGTTAATTAGCTTGACTGGGGTAATTATTTCACAATGTATATGTATTTTAAAACATCAAGTTGTATATCTTAAATACATACAAATATAATTAGTGCACATAGCATATATAGCACCACAGGGATAGAATGTAATAGATATGATCCAGAAGATACAGTACATAAGACCAGTTAAGAGCATAACATCTTTTTTACCACCTACTATATATGTTAGGTAGTGTTCTGTTCTAGCACTGGGCATTACTTGGAAACAAAACAGGCAACTGACCTATATGGATTTCAAATTCCAGTGGAAGACAGATAATAAGCAACATAAAGAAAGTATATAATATTTTAGCCCTAGCTGGTTTGGCTCAGTGGATAGAGTGTCAGCCTGCAGACTGAAGAGTCTCAAGTTTGATTCCGGTCAAGGGCTCCATCCCCCCTGGGAAGCATGCAGGAGGCAGCTGATTGATGATTCTTTCTCATCATTGTTATTTCTATCTCCCTCTTCCTTCCTCTCTCAAATGTATTTTGAAAAGAAAGTATGTAATATTTTAGAAGGCAATAAATGGAACATGGAAAGGGTTATAGAAGAGCTGGGGTAGGGGGGAGGTAGAATTTTAAAGTGTTCAGGGGAGCCCTCACTGTTGAAGGTGACACTTTAAGATCAGTGCTGAAAGAACTAAGGAAATAGTGCTTGAGTATGTCTGGAAGAAGAGCACAGAGGAGAGAGCACATGCCAGAACTTAAGAAGTGCCTGGTGTGTTAGAAGAACACCGAAGAGTCGGTTTGGGGGAGGATGAGGAATTCGCTTTGCACACGTTAAATTTGAGTAGTCTGTGTACTAATGTTTATGTGGGGAGAGGAGTTGGGAGAAGCTGTCAAATCTGGGATATGAATATGGGAGACAGCAATCAGTAGATGGTATTTAAAGCCATGAAGCTGCATGGAATCAGTAAGGAAGCTAAAAGAAATGAGATCCAAAGATGTCTCTGGAGCACTTGGCATGAGGTGGATCTAGCCAAGGAAAAGTAGCAGCCCAGAAAATTTGGTGTCTTGCAAGCCAAGTGGAGGGGGGAGGGAGAGGGAGTGCCAGCATCAGCTGTGCCAGATGTTGATAAGCCAAGTAATGGAAGGGCTAAGAACTGGCTATTGTATATAACAATGTGGATAACACGGGTGACCTTAAGATACAGTAGTACAATCAAAAACCTAATCTAATCTAATAAAAGAGTAATATGTAAATTAACCCTAACTCTGTTACACCTAAGCCATGCCCATCAGCCAAACCACGCCCACCAGATGATCAGAGCCACAATATGCAAATTACCCAGCCAAGATGGCGGCCGGAAGCCACGGCGCTAGAGCAAACAGGAGGCCAGTGATGGAGGAAACTGCCTGCCTAGGCTGGCTGTGGCCTCTGCTCAGGGCAACAAAGTTTCAATTATAGAAGATAAATAAACCCCAGAAACCTGCTTATAGCCAGTGGCCTCTCTGGGACCTTGGGTCAGTGGGAGCTGTGGCCAGACTGCAAACAGTCATCAGCCCCTCATCCAGGCTAGCCAGGCACCCCAGTAGGGACCTGAACCCTGTAGGGGCTGTGGCCAGCCTGATAACAGCCCTCAGCCCCTCACCCAGTCTGGCCAGACACTCCAGTAGGGACCCAAACCCTGAAGGGACTATGGGCAGCCTGAAAACAGCCCTCAGACCCTCACCCAGGCTGGCCAGGCACCCCAGTAGGGACCAGAACCCTGAAAGGACTGTGGGCAGCCTGATAAGGGCCCTCAGCCCCTCACCCAGGCTGGCCAGGCACTCCAGTAGGGACCCAAACCCTGAAGGGACTGTGGGCAGCCTGAAAACGGCCCTTAGCCCCTCACCCAGGCTGGCCAGGCACATCAGCAGGTGGACATCTCCCCAAGGGGTCCCAGACTGTGAGAGGGCACAGGCCAGGCTGAGGAACACCCCGAGTGCACAAATTTTTATGCACCAGCCCCTAGTTATAAGAATAAGAGGAGAAAAGTAACAGTGAATACAACCAAGTCTTTTAAGCTGCCTTGTTTTTTAAGGGTAAGTGGAGTCAAGAAAGGTGTGTGTGTGTGTGTGTGTGTGTTAAATGTTTGTCTTGTTGATGGGAATGTTTCAGTAGAGAGGAAACAAAAGATGCAGGAGAAAGAAGAAAGGTTGCTGGAGCAGTACCCTTGAGCAGGCAAAGTGTTTTCATATGAGCAAAAGAGCATGAGTTGAGCTGCAGCTCTAAGCACATCTTGTTCAAGAGAGTGAAGGACACAGAGTGCAGGTGAAAAATCTGTTGACACAGATAGGAATAAAAGACAGAAGAGGACTGAACTTTATTTTGTAGGTGGTGGGGTGCTATAAAGGGTTCTGAAGAAGAGAGTGACAAAGTATGCACTTGAGACAATTGTCAGGCACAGTAGACAAGATAAATGTGGAGTGCAGAGGCTGTATATAAGAAAACAGTAGAAGGACCTTGCATGTGTAAGTCTGAAAAGAGAAAGTGGTGAAAATGTTGAAGGCCTTAAGCAACCTGAGTAAAGACTATATTAAAAGTAAAAAAGGAATATCTAGAAATACAAGGACTACTTGGTCAGAATGAACCCGAGGTACCTGAAGTTTTCCATCCTGAAAATTGATAAATGACAAATTAGTCATCCTATATAATAAAAGGGTAATATGCAAATTAACCCCAACAGCAGAATGACTGGGAATGTCTGGTCCCTATGACACACACTGACCACCAGGGGTCAGACCCTCAATGCAGGAGCTGTCCCTGGTGGTCAGTGCACTCCCACAGGGGGAGCTCTGCTCAGCCACAAGCCAGGCTTACAGCTGCCAGCTCAGCGGTGGTGGTGGGAGCTTCTCCCTCCTCCTTAGCAGTGCTAAGGATGTCCAAGTGCAGCTCAAGTCTGCTCCCTGCTGGCAAGTGGACATCCTCCAAGGGCTCCAGGCTGCCAGAGGGATGTCTGACTGCCAGCTTAGGCCTGGTCCCCCAGAGAGCGGGCCTAAGCCAGCTGGTGGACATCCCCTGAGGGGTCCCAGACTGTGAGAGGGCACAGGCTGGGCTGAGGAACCCTCCCCACAACCCCGAGTGCACAAATTTTTGTGCACCAGGCCTCTAGTAGGTAAATAATGTTAATGTTTACAATAAGAATAACAATTAATGGTTTTTTTGTTTGTATTTTAGTTACCCAGGCTATTTTATTAAAAATATAAAATATTATTTATCCATTATGTCAGTAAAGACTTAAGGCCTAGTTAAAGTTATTAAGGTCTGTCCCAGCCACCTGTGATCCCTCTTGACCATTATTCTACATCATCATTCTGTAACTGTAATTTGGCTCTGGTCTTAGGCTAGTGGATATCCTATCTCTTTCTTATAACTAAGAGTAGTGTTGGCTTCTTATTCATCTTTATATATGAGCAAAGTAGACAATAGATGTTGAAAATTTTAAATCATTTTTTAAAGCTTCTTTAATCAACCTTGAAACATTTGCAGATATTTGAATATGGGGAGTATACTAGATTACATTATGGAATTATTATTTCATGTGTGTGATAAAGGTGTGTGTGTGTGTATGTATGTATGTTTATGTTATGGATTGAATTGTGCCTCTCCCCAAAATGCTGAAGTTCTAACCCTCAATGTGACCTTATTTGGAGATAGAGTCTTTAAGGAGGTAATTAAAATTAAATGAGGTCATGACTATAGGACTTTACTATGAAAGCACTGAATGTTTGTAAAAGGAAGAAGACCAGAGAGTATGTTGTCTTTCTGCATTTGCATGGGGTGAAGGTGATATGAGGACACAATGAGAAGGTGGCCATCTGCAAACCAGGAAGAGAGATCTCACCAGACACAATTTCTAATAGCACCTTAGCTTGGCATTTCCAGTCTCCAAAACTGTAAGAAAATAAATGTCTGTTTCAGGCTTGATCTCTAATAGGGAGTGTTCAGAAGGCTGCCTTTCAATGTTTCTCTCTCATCAATGTTTCTATCTCTCTCCCTCTCCCTTCCTCTCTCTCTAAAAATCAATAAAAATGTATTTTTTAAAAATTATACTCCTTCCCCAGGACAATTGGGAGGAGAAAGGCATCAAATTCATTAAACACTTAAACACATGAACTTAAAATTCTTGTAGAGGTCAGGTTATTGCTGTGTTCATGATAGATGTTTTTAATATATCATGATGGTGTGAGCCAAGGCTGACCCGCTGCCTATTGAGGTATAGTAGTCTGTGTTCTAAGGGGACATTTATAGAAAACATGATTAATTATGTTTTTCTCCTCACGTTTTAGAATCCTAGTGTGTATACTGTTGGGATACATGTAGTATATATATCATTAGGCTGGTGGCTGAGATTTTCATTTTCAGAATTAAGATTTTTAGCAATAGCAGAAAGAAATTAGTTTTGACTCTCACTTTTACTTTCCTTAGCAGTGAAAGGTCTCAATTTCTTAAGAAATTTCTCCCCAACAACTGAAAGCAAAGGCAAAAATTAATTCATTTTGGCACCTGATAGGTTCCACTATATTCTTAATTTGTACTGCCTGCCCTACTTGAGGTATCTGCCATAATGGAATGGAAAAATCCTAATTTATATTTCTTAAATTAACATTGCCCCTTCCTAGTAGTCACTGTAAGAGTCTATGAACATTCTGAAGACGCTAGTTTTAAATTTTTCCCTTTTAATTGGCTTTTCAAGTTCTTTGGAATATCCTCAGTGGTAGGAGATCTTTGTCCTTTGAGGATGATTAGATCCTTGGAAATAGGCAGGAATAAAAGGCATTTAGAGGAATTCTGTCTTTGAATTAAAGTACATGATCCAGCCTTCTTGGTTACTTTCTCTTTTTTTAAATCTTTTTTTCTTTTCTTTTTTAGAAAATGTTCTGTGAATCAGGTTTGTCATGATGCAGTCAGTCATTGAGCTCTTTATGTCACACATACTTTTAAATTTCAAGATTTTTATGATGACTATGATTAATGTTTGGACTTGTGAGATTTGACATTGTGCTTATTTTTAAGTCAGCAGTGTCCTCAGTTGTCACTCTGATGAACCAGCTTGGTCTTGTTATTTTTTAACTCTAGAATTATTTTTGGCTTTATTTCTGTGTAATAATAAATTCTGTTTCATCATTGGCTATTTTTGAATTCCCTGTGAATGATGACAATAAATGTCATGTCTTATACTCACTGAAAGTTGATAAGCTAATTATTTCAAAATTTCTCTGTTCGTTTCCTTTCAGAAGGAAACTTTTGATTCCTCAACCCTGATTTCTCTCTGTGAGTGAATCAGCTATCTGACCCTGCCCTAGGAGTATTTCACTTCCTCTGAGGCTGTTTGCCAACTCTCTTAATGCATCATTATTATTGCATGCCCAATTAAAACTCTGCTCTTGACTCTGCTTCATTCCTTCTTTTCTTGTCATTAATTCATTTGTCAATATGAATAACTTTACTGACAAATTTATATGGTCTCATACTCATTTTTATGAAACATACTACAACCCTGTCCTACTTTTTGTACATTATCATTGTTATTCCATACATGACTTTTCTTAATACATTTCCTCTCAATCTTTCCTTTCCAGTAGAAATTCAATGTATTTAACATACATTCTTTCAATCTAATAAGTGCTTATTGTGACTAAATTTGTTGTGTGCTGTTGTCCTAGAAATCTTGTTCTCTAACATTTCCCATTCATATTAGGTTGTTATATGGAATTTTAAAGTTTTTGAACATTTGTTTTATTCTAACATACTTGTATAACACATTTAATATATCCATATTCCTATTGATGGAGAATCTACGTATCTCCTACTCTTAGCTTTTATAGACAGTCATATAATGAACATTATCTTACATATCTCCACATAAACCTCTACGAGGATTTCTGAGATACATACCCAGGAATTGGGAGTCTGGATTCTAGGATATTATTGTTAACTAGCTGTACCCAGCCACGCATTGCTGTGGCTCAATCTGGTTAAATGGAAAAGAAAGAAAAGAGAAAGGGCATATTTCTAATATGTTTAATTGCACAATGCTTGTGGGCATACAATATTTTTTGTTGTTCTATTATCTGTGCAGATATAGAGATTGTCTGGTTTGCTGACTCTAGAACACGCAACATATAATTGTCCATGTGAGAAGCAATCCGTGTCTAGATCTAAACTGCACTATTCTAAAGATTGGCCCTGAGCTTTGTTGCTGGTGATTGCAAACGCCAATCGAATTGGGAATTGCAATCTCTTAAATTGAAATGGCATATGCGCTGGAATTATAGGAATGCGAGGAATGAGGACATCTTCACCTTTGAAAGGTCCTGTCAAGATTGTTGCTTCCAGGACGTTGCTCATTAATTTTTTTACTACAAGCCGCGTGCCATTGCAAAGCTTTGGCTGGTTGATATTTTGCAACATGATAATTGGCACACCGATTTTCAACTGCAGTACGTGTGGTGGCTTTCCTGGCAGATCAAGTTAATTCAAAAATTCTGTTGGATAATTAACCACTTCATCTGCTTCCACAATAGTGTCAATGGACTTGTATGTGACTGCCTCATTTTGAATGTTAGACTGAATAATATTCCTAAGTTTGTAAACATCTTTGTTCTGGGCCGCAAGAATAGCTCGTTCACTCAGCCAGTCGTGATTCTTATAGTTGATTTGAATATTGGGAAATACTTTTTCAACCAGTTCTTCCTTTGACGTCACTAAATTGCATGGATCATAAATCGGAAACATTGAAATGGAATTGTAAAATATTTAATATAACGTGTGTTGCTTTTACGTCAAACAGATGACACTATTTTTCAAAAAAAGCACGTTTTTACCTGTCACAGGTGTGACATCTATATAATAGGTATATAAAAACATGCCTGTTGCCCTAGCTGGTTTGGCTCAGTGGATAGAGCGTCGTCAGCTTGTGGATTGAGAGGTCCCAGGTTCGATTCCAGTCAAGGGCATCTACCTTAGTTGCGGGCACATCCCCAGTAGGAGGTATGCAGGAGTCAGCTGATCGATGTTTCTGACTCTCTATCCCTCTCCCTTCCTCTCTATAAAAAAAAATTAATGAACTCTGTTTTAAAAAAAACACTTGTGTATTCGAGTGCAACATTGTATCAGATTTTCAAAGCAATCGGTGAAGAACTTTCGGAGATTTAAGATTTTGAACAAACGAATATTTACATTTTTATTTATATAAATTTGACCAAGTCTTTTTAGATTACTCTGAGCAGTGGCTTTGTCCATTTTCTTTTTTTAATTTTTATTTTTTAAAATTTTTTTAAATTACATAAAGCTTTACAAAGATTAGTACATATATCTCTTTTCCCCCCTGCCCTTCTCCCAGCCTCCTCTACCCCCCAGTGTTTTGTGTTCATTGATTATTCTTAAATGCACACACAAAAGTCCCTTGGCTGATCTGTTACCCCCCCCCCCAACGTCCCT